>JAJGRW010000746.1:184709-225712 GCA_025461045.1 Carex parvula
TTAGAGGTCCTTTTTGTTCACTTAACCTCTCTTACCAATGAAAGGGAAGGTAAGCCAAGTCGAGAAGCATTTAACTACTATGATTAAGATGTAAGGTTGACAATTGACTGAGATATTTTTGAAAAACAGGACCAAGTTCCAAATGATGTAAAATTTGGTCTATGGCTTATCTGGTATGACCTGAATATGACCTGGAAGAAATGAGAAATTAGCACCTTTTCAGTCTAATAAGATAGAAGAACATATTTGGCATGTTAAATTATTCTTTGTACTATGTATTTGTGGAATATTTTCTTACAACTTAGCTTATAAAGATTGAACATATCATTTTCATACATGCATGACAGAGATGTAGATGATGGAGATGTAGAAAATTTATATCAGATCTTTTTATTTCTTTAATTTAACAACGCTGTAACACCGTTTTTGCAACAATATGCAGTGATGTTATTTCAAATTGGGTGGATAGCGCTTCAACAGTTTTACCCATCCTAACTGAGCTACTGTCTAAGGGTATCAGAGTTTGGGTATACAGGTACCAACATAACTCATTTTATTTCATCTATTTCTGTTATTACAACTTAACTACTGCTATGCTCTCTGTTTCTTCTCACACAGTGGCACAACATTTTAGTTTCTGGTATAAATTAGTGTAGTGACTAAAGTAATGTTTTTTGTATAAGAGGTTATGGATTCAAAGAATTCATTGTGACTTTATTTTATCTTTATCTAAAGAAAAATAAGAAATTACTATATGACTCCCTCAGGTAAATAAGTTAAGATTCAAACAATCTGAAACTATGGAAAAGATATCAGTAAATATTTTTATATTTTTTTTTTTGGGGAAACATTCTTGTATTTGTTGTGTTTTGAAAAAGATGGATCGCATTTTTTTTTCCGGTTTCATCACTCATGTTTTTAGGATAGCTTCAGTAGGATATTAGATGAACCTGTGCGTGCGCGTTTTTTTTTTTTCTGGATTTCATCCTTTTTTCTGTAAAACATACAAACAACTTAATCCAAATCTGGATAAATATTAATTACAGTGGAGATGTTGATGGCCGCGTCCCAGTTACATCAACGAGATATTCTCTAAATCAACTCCAGCTTCCTGTCAAGATTCCTTGGGGCGCTTGGTACCTAAACAATGAGGTTCTCTCTCCCTCTAAATATTTTGTTATCCAGACAATCGAAATATTTAAATGAAATTTCTGAAATGCTGACTTTGGTGCTTTTCTGACACACCAAATATCCATAATAAATCAACAGAAATAATGCAGAATGTAAACACAGAAATTTCCTGACTAAAATGTCCAGAAATCCAAATTACAGCTTCATATTTTTTCTGTCTCAAATTTAACAGCTCGGAATTGTTACTATTTTCGCCATTATATGTCTCAAATTGAATGTAAATTTTCACTGACAGATACATGTATAAATTTTGTTTGGTGAACAGGTAGGTGGATATAGCCAAACATATAAAGGCAATCTGACACTAGTGACAGTGAGAGGAGCAGGACATGAGGTGCCCAGTTACCAGCCTGCTAGAGGCCTTTCACTTGTACAATATTTTGTTGAAGGAAAACAACTTCCAGCAAATTGAAAGCCATTTCTCTCAATTCATACAAGTGTAATCAGAATTCAAGAAAAAATAATAAAAGAGCATCCAATAGTTTTCTGTAATCCATACATTGCCTATTTTTTTTAAAACTTGAGCGAATTATTTTTTTGATAAATATTGGTATGCATGTTGTTATTGTACGATTGAGTGAAGATGTATCGCAATAGCGTCAAAACTTATGAATTGCCATTTTTAACCTTAGCAATTAAAATTTCAGCAAGTTTAAACTGATAATGCTAATAGTGAGATGATTTTGACTTGCAAGTTACTAATTGTTCTGTACTTGAGTTATATAAATGTTCTTTCTGTATTCAACAAATTATACTGTGAAGCTCTTTCTGCACTAGAGTTATCTTTATGTATTCATTAAACCAACAAAAGTTCCAACATCTATTGTTCTGTTATAAAGAATTTAAAAAATAATAAAATGATTACTACTCATAGTCTAATTTTAGGAAGCAGTTATAATGCAGAAAAATCAATTAACTTAAAAAATTATATAAAAAGTTTAGACATTAAAATTCATCTTCTTCTTTTTTCGAGTAAAGTTAGAGGTCAAACCAACCAGCTGTTTAATATCCACAAGGGTCAAGGGATCCCCATCCTAGTTTAGAATTATTAGAGCATTTTTATCTTTATAATAGTAAAATATTAGAGCATTTTTATCAATTTTGCGATTGAGATGAAGACACCGGCGTGGATAAAGAATGCATTATTTAATTAGTTGGGCCTAGTGAAATTTCGCACATTAAGCCCAGTTAATATCGTGGTTTAATTGGGCTTCTTACAATTTTGTTTATTTACAAACTCTGGTACCGCTACTATGACGGCCCAGTCTGTGAATCAGGCAATGCAAAACAATCAGGATTCAGGAGGGCCTTCCGGTCGTAGCCGTTGACGCACGTCAAGATTCCCGCCCACCTGATCTGTACGAATGATCAAATACCGTGTCTAAATTAAAATCTCATAATTGATGAAATAAATTTAAATTGGATAGCTTAATTGGTGGGACTTTAGAAGGCTGAAATAAATCCCTTTCTATCTCTTTTGAGAACAGCTTTGGTGTCATTTTCCTCTGTACGAGTTGAACACGTCACTATTAAAACTAGTAAGCGACCCGTGTGCTGCCACGGGCAATGAAATTAAGTCCCCTTATCATTAAAGAACCGTGTTTTGCAATATGGACTGAAAAAAACGCATAGCAAGTGAGTTGGACTACTGCTTATCAAATTTTTAACTGTTTGGCAATACATATTAAATGGACTACTGCTTATCAAATTTTGTACTGTTTGGCAATATCATCAAAGAACCGTGTTAACCGAACTCTAAACCGTGAACACTAAACCCTGAACCTGAACCTGAACCCTGAACCGAATCTGAACCTGAACCTGAACCTGAACGTGAACTATTTGAGCCGAATCAGTCAATTGGACTATTTTGGTGAACCATTGAGAGCTTCTCACATTAATTCATGATGTGCTATTTCTCACCCAATTTCATCCTCCTCCTCTTACTCATTCAAGCCTTCTCGGCAAACTGCTGTATTCAACATGAGAGAGATGCCTTGCTTGAATTCAAAGCCGGTGTCGATGATAAGAGTAGTCGTCTCGCTTCATGGAGAGGCGAAAAATGTTGCAACTGGGCAGGGATCCAATGCAACAATCAAACAGGTCATGTTGTCAAGCTTAACCTTAGAAAGACCAACGTTGAACCGATCTATAACTACAAAGGTACCTTCTCTTATTGGATGTACAACCCTGGTATAACAGGGAAGATCATCCCATCTTTGTTATTTCTTAGTGATCTGAAGCACTTAGATCTCAGCTTCAATAATTTTGCAGGGAATAAATTTCCAGAATATATTGGCTCATTTAGAAACTTAAAGTATCTTCAATTTGTCTAACACGGGTTTGTCAGGAATGATACATCCTCAACTTGGGAACCTTTCCAAGTTGTTGTACTTGGATCTTAACCAAGATTACATATTTTCTGATTGCAAACTGAAAGATACATGGTGGTTATCTAATATGAGGTCCCTAAAGTATATGGATATGTCGGGAGTTAATTTCAAAGATTCAAATGACTGGGTGGAAAGTTTGAACAAACTATCATCACTTGAAGTGTTAGTTTTGTCCTATAACAATCTAAACCAAATTCCCAATACACTCACTTTTGTGAACTTCACCTCTCTCAGAGTGCTTGATCTTTCTGATCAAAACTTCAATACCACCATACCCAATTGGGTGGGCAGTTTACATAGTTTAAATGTTCTAATGCTCGAAGGCTGTAACCTGGTGGGGCCATATCCCGCTACACTGGGAAATCTAACTTCTCTAAACAAACTTTCCTTCGGTTATAATCCACTTGATGGCAAGGTGCCACCACTACATAGTCTAACAAAATTAACGTACTTATCTTTGTCATACAACAATATAGAAGGAGATATTAAAGAGTTATTATTGAGCAAGTTGTCAAACTACACACGGGGGAATCTGGAGTATTTAGATATTTCACATACTAACTTGAATGGAACTTTGGAAGGATGGATAGGCGACATGACAAGTGTAACTTATCTTGCCCTTAGAGGTAATAACCTAAATGGTACAATACCAACTGATATTGGAAATTTAACAAATCTGGTTAATCTTGATCTTGGTTCAAACTCTCTCACATGATTACTATCAGAAACTCACCTAACTGGTATGTCAAAACTCAAGTATTTAAGCCTTGCATATGCCAACATAACTATTTTGTTTGGTAGTGATTGGACACCCTCTTTTCAATTGAATACAATCCGGTTGAGTTCAAATAATGTAGGGCCAAAATTTCCCTCATGGGTCCGGAGACAAGTACAAATTGAGGATCTAGACCTGACAGACACTGGAATTGATGACAGTGTACCAGATTGGGTTTGGAACTTATCTTCACTTGGAAAACTTTATTTGTATAATAACGTACTTAGAGGGAAGTTGCCAGCCAGCTTGGTGCACATGACCAAACTCATGGATATGGATTTGAGTAATAATCGGCTTGTGGGTAAAATTCCATTTCTTCCTACAAGTTTGGAGTATCTGAATCTTTCGAATAACTCCTTGTCAGGACAACTGCGTAAGAACTTTAAGTCACCATATAAGAATAAATTGATTGTTTCGAACAATCACACTATTGAAGTTGTAGAATTGTTTCCTTGTGGATTAACTAGTTTGTCGTTCCTTGATCTCTCGAGTAATAGTTTATCGGGGCATCTTCCTCCTTGTTGGTCAAACATCAGTACAACACTAAATCTTGCAAATAATAAGTTCTCTGGAGTTGTGCCCAGCTCTTTGAGTTGTTCAGTCAGACTACAAGTGGTTCATCTTGAAAATAACAGCCTAACTGGGGAGTTTCCATTTGATTTGCAATTTTGTAGAGGATTACAATTGCTTGATCTTGGAGAAAATGGTTTTCACGGGATAATACCCGATTGGGTAGGAGAAAGCTTTCCCGAGATGGCATTCCTAAGATTGCGGTCCAACTTATTTTCTGGTAATATCCCATCCAAGTTGACACAACTCAAAAATTTACAAGTCCTAGATCTTGCAAATAACAACCTTTCTGGATGGCTACCAAGAGGTTTGGATAATTTTACTAGGATGAGTGATCAATTGTCCTCCTTGTGGTTTCCAAATAATGGTAAGAGTTTAAATGCAATGACCAAAGGGTTGAATCTTGAGTATGATAAAGAAGGTCTTGCATTATGGAAGAGTATGGATTTGTCAAACAATAATCTAATCGGGGAGATACCTCAGGAGATAGTTTTTCTTGCTGGTTTATTGAATCTAAACTTGTCCAACAATCACTTAATTGGAAACATTCCGCTTGAAATCGGAAACATGACATCTCTAGAGTCACTCGACTTTCACATGAATAAACTGTCTGGGACTATACCGCTAAGCATATCTGCTTTATACTCTTTAGAAAAACTCAATTTTTCTTACAATAATCTATCTGGGAGCATACCAACTGGGCATCAGTTGCAGGCGCTTGACGACCCGTCAATCTATAGTGGTAATCCATACCTATGTGGACCCCCACTGAAGACGAGTTGTGGTAGCAGTGAAATACTTCCTCAGAGTGATGCTCACAATGATTATGATTTAAAAAATGCTGGTGATAGCAAGTGGTTGTATTTGTTCATAGAGTTTGGTTTTGTGGCGGGATTCTTGCTAGTGTTTTTCGTCCTATTGTTCAAAGTAAAGTGGAGGTATACTTATTTCCAAATGGTCGATACTGTGTTTGACAGGTTATATGTGTTGATGTTGAACCCGAAACTCAAATGGGCTCCGGCCCATTAAGCCATTAAGTCAATGGAGACAGAGAGAGATGTGATTTGAACTCCAAGCCGTCCATTATGTTCTTCTCCTGACTCAATCCACCGTAAAACACTAGGAAATATCAAATCAGTGTATGAAATTGTTAGAGAGTGTTAGAGTAAGTGTTAATGGCTTGATTATCTCCTTGTATATGTAAATACTCTATTGATTTAGTGAATTTGCACCGTGTGCTCCCGTCGTTTTTTCCCGAAAGGGTTTTCACGTAAAATTTAGTGTTTCTCTTTTATTTTCTTGTGCTTGATTACTTGTTTGTGTTGGCTTCTTATTTTATTTCCATATTTCTCTATTTGGTCGGGTATTGGCATATGTGCGCAAGGTGTTTGATAAAATTACTCCTTGAACGCTTCGGCATCTAACCCCAACAATATGTTATGGGAACATTAACATTCAAGAGGTTGACGAAGGAACGAATTTAGAATAATTTAGAATAATTAACATCTAACCCCAACCGACTTGTTCTTTACCTCCCCAACAGTAGAAAATTCCAAAATAGTTTAGAATAATTTAGAAAATTCCAAATTGGTTTAGAATATTGTTCGAATAATTTAGAAAAATCCAAAATAGTTTAGAATATTTTGGAAAATTCCAAAATAGTTTAGAATATTTTAGGAAATTCCAAAATGGTTTAGAATATTTTGGAAAATTTTAGGAAATTCCAACATGGTTTAGTTTAATTGGCGGAACGTCGAAGTGCGGCGGTGAGTAGATCCGGATGTTGAAGCGAGGCGGTGAGTAGATCCGACTGTCGGAGTGCAACAGTGAGTAGATCCGACTGTCGGAGTGCAACGGTGAGAATTAGATAGCGGCGAGGAGTAGGTTTGGCAGTCGGTGTGCCGCGATGAGTGTCGAAGCACAGTGGTGAGTAGATTCATCCATCGGAACGCAACGACTATCGAACGAAAGTAGATTTTTCGTGGAAAAGTATGGAGAATAAGATATTAGAGTGTTTAAGATTGTAATTAAGTAGTATTCGATAATAAAAGTAGTTTAGATGAATTAATAAAAATAAATGATATTAGATGTAGGAATTAGAGTTATTTGACTCATTGTAAATATATTTTATATTAATAAAATTATTAATTGGCATTTAAAGTTACTAACTTCAAAAAAAATGTTCCACAGCATTAAAAAAATGTTGAGATTTAAAGTTACTAACTTGAAAAGGAAGGGTATTCATGTATTACAACTTGCTCAATGGTTTTGTTGACTAGTTGATCGATTTGACACTACAATAAAAAATAGATTAATCATCCAACGTGAACTATTGAAGTTGTAAGGAGGACAAGAATAGAACATAAAATTTAAATTGGAATTTAAATATAAAATACATATTGTTGCAGTTAAATTCAAATTCAAGTCGCCACAGTAATATATAGTCACACATTTAGTGTTTTACGAGGAAAACAAGATATATAGACATTTTTAAATATTATAAAATGTAACCATAGTACCACCATTTTTTGAGATTAACCGATTGATCCCAACTATTTGAACATGCCTCCAGACAATTAATAGGGTTCGACAAGATCCCTTCATAATAAAATTATTTAATTATTTTGTCAATATTTTTTCATTAATTTGAAAATTGTAGAAATTAAAATTAAATTTACTTGACGCGTTGTGGGGCACAACTAAAAGCATACTCATCAAGTTTCATGCATATGATTGTTGTTAATAATATATCAAAGACCGTCACATTTATCTCATAAAAATTCAAATTAATTGGTAAATGGTAAGAATATATAAAATCTCATAAATTTTATATGCATGGCATGTGTTCCATATTAACTATATCCTATAATATTAGTTTCTTACTTGAATTATGATATATTGATATCATAATCATTTTAGAATGAAGATACTATGCATAGCATAGATCGATCCATATTATTAATTCATATATTCATTTTTGGATGTCTAAACAGTAGATCTGAACTGCTCAACAAGATTTCTGTATGAAAATGTTATTTGAGACCAAATTTTACAAAAAAAAAATATTAAAAATTAGAAAAATGAATTCATAGTACGGATCAATATGCGATATGATAGTACCATGGCATCACGAGGAGTAATAAAAGAATGGAGTTTTCTTTCTAATTAAGAAAATGGCAGAAGGGAAAAATGGAACCTGAATTGTTGCCAGAAATATAAAACAAGATTATTCAAGTTGCCACAAACCAAGCATTGTTTCTCTCTCTTATCTTTTTTGGGCCGCTAAATAGTTAAACAGTATACTAGTCTCTCCCAAAGCCCAATTAGAATTTTAAGGCCCGCTTCTATATTAATACAAACATCATTTCTTTTTCAATCCGAGTTGCTGTTAATATTTAATTATTTATCCTTCCTCTCAAAAGAATTTGAGTTCAATCAGGGCGGATCTTCAACTCTGAGCCATCTATAATTTTAATTTATTTTAGTTATGTATTTTAAAATTTAATTGAACTTTAAAAAAACTTATATATAGTTTAGTCTCCCACATAAACATTAAATGTGTATTCTCAGTAGTTGCAGAGACTTGACTTCAAATTTTGACCGTTAGCATTGTTTCTCTCTCGATCTTATCAACAACATTATTCCAGATTTGTTAAATTAAACTATATAAAACTAGAATTTGTTCATGGGATTTGCTACAAAAAAGATTTCTATAAAACAATCTTAATTAATTCAAGTAAATTTCATAATATGTTGAAATTTTAGAACACGCAAATCTTAGAAAATATTTTGATGCACGCCTTCATATATTGAAATTTTATCGTTGATTTAAAACAACAATATCTACAATCTAAAAAAAATTAAAAGAATTATATTTTTACATGCGAACAACTTTTAGATCACTTAATAAGCAATATAAAATAGTTTGATCTAATTTAATAATGTTTACGAAGTTTATATGCAGGACCAGGAACAAGTTCACAATTTTTTTTAAATGTTAGAATAATCTAGACATATTAAAAATGAATCCTATAGTTAGATATATATCATTCAATTCTTCTCAAAACAAAATATATTAGTCAGCCAACCAAAGTTATGCGTACAATTTTTGCTTGTGTTAAATAGTTTGTATTTCTTAATTATGAATTGAAAGAAATTGTGCATACAAATAATATTTTAGAATTCCTATATCTAACTTTTACTTTCTATTTTCAGAATCCCACATCTACAATAATTTTTGAAATACAATTATTTCTTTTGCAAAATTATTGTATAATGATTTGGTGTAAAAATAAAATCATTACAAATAAACTATGCACATGATCTCAAAATTTAGTCAATGTTGGACTCATTCTGCTTGTATAGATGAGATGAATATTTAGAAAATAATTTAAATCCAACTTGATATGTATAGTAAGGTTTGAAGACGCCTTAAATATTTCCGCTATCCTATACGAATGATTTTACTGCCACCAATAAAAAAATTGCGAGCTTATATGCAAAATTGATATTAATTGTATTTTTACGTTTCTAAACTAATTCATATCACAAAAAGATATCAATAAAACCTAGAATTATATCAAATATTAGACTTACTATGCTGTCAAAATGAAATATATATATACTACGAAATCTAGACACAGTTAACATATATATATATATATATATATATATGATCTATCTTCTACTAATATGTTATTGCAATCAATAAATAATAGATGGGCCTATCTGTAATATTTGTCCTTGTCAGCCAAGACATAGCATGTGCACTTTATTATGAAGTTAAAACATTTGTCCTTGTTAGCCACCATTATAGAAACGGTTCGTCAATTAATGATAATAGGGACTGCTTGACAGGACTTGGGTGAACATTGACTTGGGTCAACCTTGCCTTTTTTTTTTGAAAGCTTGGTATTTTCTGTTTGACCAGCTTTATGGTCACTCCAAAGAAAATGCTTTAGGAGAATCATCACTGGCAACCAAGAATTTAACAATAAAAAGCATAAATTTTCCAAAATTTTTCCTTCATATGACATCATCATTTATTGGAAATTATTCAAAGATATTATATATTATAAATAGCGCAGCATTTTTTGTATGTTTTGTTCTTATAATATTCATGATCGATATTCTTGAAAGTTTGCCATATATTTATATGTTCTACATATTGTTCTCACACTACTACAGAAAAACAGATTGCACACGGACATTAATGGAAGAGCTACACGGATTTTTTGCTGTGTTTAAAGCCAGGGTGTATGAATAGGTCAGGAACTACACACGGATATTTAACCGTGTGTGATTATAATGATTTCTACACGGATATTCCCTAATTAACCGTGTACAAAGACCTGCCGGTGTAGCTCTACAAGTTACCGAGCTACACGGATATCCCCTAATTAACCGTGTACGATTCCTCTTTCTACACGGCTTTGTATTAAAAGTCCGTGTAGCTCTCTTAGCTATTATACACGGACTTTTGGTAAATATCCGTGTACAAATAGTTGAAGATTTTTTGTATTACGCCTCCAGCAAGGCTATCATACACGGATTTTTAACAAAAAAACCGTGTATGATTAGTATTGCACACGGACAACTGTTAAATAGCCGTGTGCAATAGCTAATTTTTTTTTGTTTTTTCTATCGTACACGCACAATTGTGAAATATCCGTGTATAAATACCTTTTTTTTTTTTTTTGTATATTTTGTTTTTGGGCTAGCCTCCAGCTTTGCTAGCCAATTTTTTGCAACAGAAATACAAATATTCATTCGAAACAGATTAATTAGCAAGAAATTCATATACTAAATTTATACAAAATTCATATAGCAATAAATTCATTCGAAACATATTTTTATTACAAATTAATCTATGCAAATCCATATCGAGGATTACAAAATTCCATGGCAAACCACCTTGCCCACATGCACCGCACATCGTCGATCTGATCCCAAGTGTAATGATCTTGCTTTGTTACATTCTACAAAATTATAATTTGATAATAGTTAGTATTTCAGAAAAGGTAGATATCAATTGCTTATTATATAGGAAATTCATATGAAGTACATACCGCTTTTGGGAATAGGAATTGTATTCTTTCGACAAAGTCAAACATGAATATCATCGTGTAATAAGCGCATTCCCAACCCTCCTTCTGTTGCGGGCTCTGAAATTTACATTTAGCGGCATTTGTTAGAATGACAATAATTTTTTAACAAGATATGAAATTTCTAACTCATAAAGTGTGCTCACCAACATCCACTTCCAATTCAACTTGCTTTTCTTGCCCGGGCCCGTGCTATCTGATCCTCCCTCTTTAATATATTTCACAAAAGCCCTTACAAAAGTGAGTGAATGTAATTAGCAATTTTATAATTTGATATGATTGAAAGAAATGCAAACCTATAGAATTATTATTGCTTACTTATTCACAAAAGGCAAGATAACTTTGCACTTGTCAGCCGCGGTCCTTCCTTTTGGCTTACAAGAATCAATAATTATGCCCACATTTAGGTACGGCACAATGAGAATCGTGCACCAATGTTTGCTGTGGGATCGAGGAGAAGAATTATAGTACTTTAGCATATAAGGGAAAATACTGTCGAACTTTCCTCAAATACTAATTAAATCCCGCTAATATGTGTTCACATCCTAAATGAGACATAATATTCAAAGAGCAGTCCCAAAACGGAGACTATCCAAATTAATCCCTATTGGATTAATTTTGAACGGGCATGGACCTAAAAGCATCTAAAGGTCGGTTATTGGACCACAATACACTAATTAATTACATCTAAAATTAAGAAATCAAGCATGCATGAAATGACCTAAATAAGCCTAAATAACAGAAAATTAGAGGAAGAAAATGATTTAAATACATATTACTAACCTTAGAAAGATGGAGAGGAGAAAATACAAACTTAATTCAAAGATCTCAGATCTCAGCTGCTGGCCTCGATCAATTCGCAGAAATCTGATAGGAAAAAGCTCAGTTCGAGATGTATTAACTAAAAGACTTGATCAAAACGGCGCTCTGGAAGGGAAGACATTAAAACCCTACACTATTATACACGGCTATTTAGTTATAAATCCGTGTACAATTATAAGATTTCTACACGGCTATATTATCAAAAAACCGTGTGTAATGTTCCTACACGGCTTTGTATTAAAAGTCCGTGTAGCTCTCTCAATTATTTGCACACCCACTTCTTTACACACGGATTTGTGGTTTCTAATAAACCGTGTAGCTCTCTCTAATAATTCTACACTGATTATTAACTAATTATCCGTGTAGAAATCGTGCAGATCTTTTGGACTCATATTTGGTACACTGTTTTTAATATAATTGCCAAATCCGTGTACAATGTGCAGTGTACAAAGCCAGTTTTTGTAGTAGTGTCAACATGAAAAGCTATAGTAAATATCAATTATTTTCAAACCGAACCGAACCGAAATTATAATTCGGTTTTAAAAAGCAAACCGAACCGAAGCATTAAACCGAAAAAAACCTAACTATTTGGTCCAAACTAATTCAGTTCGGTTCAAAATCGACTAGACCAAACCCAATGAACACCCTAGGTAGAAGTAGGGGTGATTATTCTCATTATTCCAAATTTGAGGCTTTCATCTGTAGTTGTCATCAGTCATCAGTCAAAAGTAGTGGTCATCAGTCAAAAATATTAATACGTAGTACAGATCAATATGTGTTGTGCATAGTACCATACTTACCATTCAAAAGTACTGTGGTCATCAGTCAAAAGAACTACAGTAAATTCCAAATAATTAAATAAATCCTGCATTTGAAGTCTTTGGTCAAAATGGCAATCTCTTATCAACAACATTATTCCAGATTTGTTAAAGAAATTTGATTCGCCAGATTAAATAAATTAATTATTGTGGGATGGCTTGTGCCTGGGCATAGTATCATGTTTGTAATTTGAGAATAGTTCCGAGTTCGCGATTCGGATATAATACGTGTTATTTTGTGATACAAATAATCTATTCAAAAATAAAGAAGATAAATAATATGTTGTCCATACAATTTGACAAATTCGAGACCAATCTAAAAATACACTGAAAATTAATAATACGGATATCATTTAGAAATTTTGTTACTATGAACACGATGCCAATCAGTTGTTGTGACATCACAATTAATTGCAACTAGATGGGAAGTACTTTTTAATTTGATTCGTTAATGTATAGCTGGATTTATTAAATTGTCGTGAAAACACGTACCGCTTTTCTAATTTGATTCGTTAATGTATGGTGGGGCCATATTGTAGAAAATTGCAACTGGAATATTTTGGTGACGTATCACATCAACAATATCTACTCTCATTGTATAAGTAGGTGCAACTGCAATATGTTGGTGAACCATTGAGAACTTCTCACATTAATTCAAGATGTGCTATTTCTCACCCAATTTCCTCCTCCTCCTCCTCCTACTCATTCAAGCCTTCTCGGCAAACTGCTGTATTCAGCATGAGAGAGATGCCCTGCTTCAATTCAAAGCCGGTGTCGATGATGAGAGCAGTCGTCTCGCTTCATGGAGAGGTGAAAAATGCTGCAACTGGGCGGGGATCCGATGCAACAATCAAACAGGTCATGTTGTCAAGCTTAACCTTCGAAATACCAACGTTGAACCGATCTATGACGAAGGTATCATCTCCAATTGGATATACCACCCTGGCTTGACAGGGAAGATCAGCCCATCTTTGTTATTTCTTAGTGATCTGAAGCACTTAGATCTCAGCTTCAATAATTTTAGTGGGAATAAATTTCCAGATTTTATTGGCGCATTTAGAAACTTAAAGTATCTCAATTTGTCTAACACGGGTTTGTCAGGAACGATAAATCCTCAGCTTGGGAACCTTTCCAAGTTGTTGTACTTTGATCTTAGGAATGACTATTATTTTCCTGATTTTATATTGAGCGTCGATACATGGTGGTTATCTAATATGAGGTCTCTGAAGTATATGGATATGTCGGGAGTTAATTTCAAAGATTCAAATGACTGGGTGGAAAGTTTGAACAAACTATCATCACTTGAAGTGTTAGTTTTGTCCGATAACAATCTAAACCAAATTCCCAATACACTCACTTTTGTGAACTTTACCTCTCTCAGAGTGCTTCATCTTTCTTATCAAAACTTCAATAACACCATACCCAATTGGGTGGGCAGTTTACATAGTTTAAATGTTCTAATTCTCGAATTCTGTAACTTGGTGGGGCCATATCCCACTACACTGGGAAATCTAACTTCTCTAAACAAACTTTCCTTCAGTTATAATCCACTTGATGGCAAGGTGCCGCCACTACATAGTTTGACAAAATTAACGTACTTATCTTTGTCAGACAACAATATAGAAGGAGATTTTATAGAGTTATTATTGAGCAAGTTGTCAAACTACACACGGGGGAATGTGGAGTATTTAGATATTTCATCTAATAACTTGAACGGAACTTTGGAAGGATGGATAGGGGACATGACAAGTGTAACTTATCTTGACCTTAGAGGCAATAACCTAAATGGTACAATACCAACTGATATTGGAAATTTAACAAATCTGGTTAATCTTGACCTTCGCGATAATAACCTAAATGGTACAATACCAACTGATATTGGAAATTTAACAAATCTGGTTAATCTTGATCTTGGTTTTAACTCCCTCACAGGATTACTATCAGAAACTCACCTAGCTGGTTTGTCAAAACTCAAGTATTTAGACCTCACACATGCCAACATAACTATTTTGTTTGGTAGTGATTGGACCCCCTCTTTTCAATTGAAATCAATATCGTTGAGTCCGAATAAACTAGGGCCAAAATTTCCCTCATGGGTCCGGAGACAAGTACAAATTGAGGATCTAGATCTGACAGACACTGGAATTGATGACAGTGTACCCGATTGGTTATGGAGCTTATCTTCACTTAGATACCTTTATTTGTCTAATAACGTACTTAGAGGGAAGTTACCAGCCAGCTTGGTGCACATGACCAAACTCATGTATATGGATTTGAGTAATAATAAGCTTGTGGGTAAAATACCATTTCTTCCTACAAGTTTGGAGTATCTGGATCTTTCGAATAACTCCTTGTCAGGACAACTGCGTAAGAACTTTAAGTCACCATATAAGAACAAATTGATAGTTTCGAAAAATCACACTATTGAAGTTTTAGAATTGTTTCCTTGTGGATTAACTATTTTTTCGCTTCTTGATCTCTCGAGTAATAGTTTATCGGGGCATCTTCCTCCTTGCTGGTCAAACATCAGTAGATTAGTAAATCTTGCAAATAATAGGCTCTCTGGAGTTGTGCCCAGCTCTTTGAGTTGTTCAGACGGACTAGTTGGGGTTCGTCTTGAAAACAACAGTCTAACTGGAGAGTTTCCATTTGATTTGCAATTTTGCAATGGATTACAATTGCTTGATCTTGGAGATAATAATTTTCATGGGATAATACCCGATTGGGTAGGAGAAAGCTTTCCCCAGATGGCATTCCTAAGATTGCGGTCCAACTTATTTTCTAGTAATATCCCATCCAAGTTGACACAACTCAATAATTTACAAGTCTTAGATCTTGCAAATAACAACCTTTCTGGACGGCTACCAAGAGGATTGGATAATTTTACTGGGATGAGTGATCAATTGTCCTCCTCGTTGGATATGGACTATGATGAAGAGAGTTTAAATGCAATGACCAAAGGGTTGAATCTTGAGTATGATGCACATGGTCTTGAATTATGGAAGAGTATGGATTTGTCAAACAATAATCTAATCGGGGAGATACCTCAGGAGATAGTTTTTCTTGCTGGTTTATTGAATCTAAACTTGTCCAACAATCACTTAATAGGAAACATTCCGCTTCAAATCGGAAACATGACATCTCTAGAGTCACTCGACTTTCACATGAATAAGCTGTCTGGGACTATACCGCAAAGCCTATCCGCTTTATACTCTTTAGGAAAACTCAATTTTTCTTACAATAATCTATCTGGGAGCATACCAACTGGGCATCAGTTGCAGGCGCTTGATGACCCGTCAATCTATACTGGTAATCCATACCTATGTGGACCCCCACTGAAGACGAGTTGTGGTAGCAGTGAGATACTTCCTCAGAGTGATGGTCACAATGATTCTGATTTAAGAAATGCTGGTGATAGGGACAAGTGGTTGTATTTGTTCATAGAGTTTGGTTTTGTTGCGGGATTTTTGCTGGTGTTTTTCGTCTTACTGTTCAAAGTAAAGTGGAGGTATACTTATTTCCAAATGGTCGATACTGTGTTTGACAGGTTGTATGTGTTGATGTTGAAGCTGAAACTCAAATGGGCTTTGGCCCATTAAGCCATTAAATCAATGGAGACAGAGAGATGTGATTTGAACTCCAAGCCGTCCATTCTATTCTTCTCCTGACTCAATCCACCATAATACACTAGGAAATATCAAATTAGTGTATGAAATTGTTAGAGAGTGTTAGAGTAAGTGTTAATGGCTTCATTATCTCCTTGTATTTGTAAATACTCTATTGATCTAGTGAATTTGCACCGTGCTCCCGTGGTTTTTCCCGAAAGGGTTTCCACGTAAAATTTTGTATTTCTCTTTTATTTTCTTGTGCTTGATTACTTGCTTGTGTTGGCTTCTTATTTGATTTCCATATTTCTCCGTTTGGTCGGTATTGGTATATGCTTGCAAGGTGCTCGATAAAATTACTCCTTGAACGCTTCGGCATCTAACCCCAACAGTATGTTATGGAAACATTAACATTCAAGAGGTTGATGAAGGAACGAATTTAGAATAATTTAGAATAATTAACATCTAACCCCAACAGACTTGTTCTTTACCTCCCAACAGTAGAAAATTCCAAAATGGCTAAGAATAATTTAGAAAATTCCAAAATAATTTAGAATATTGTTCAAATAATTTAGAAAAATTCAAAATGGTTTAGAATATTTTAGAAAATTCCAAAATGGTTTAGAATATTTCAGAAAATTAGAAAATGGTTAAGAATATTTTAGAAAATTTGAAAATAGTTTGGAATATTTTAGGAAATTTCAACATGGTTTAGAATAATTGGCGGGACGTCGAAGCGCGGCGGTTAGTAGATCCGGACGTTGAAGAGAGGCGGTCAGTAGATCTGACTGTCGGACTACAACAGTGAGTAGATCCAACTGTCGGAGTGCAACGGTGAGAATTAAATAGCGGCGAGGAGTAGTTTTACCAGAAGAAATCAAATCTCGATTGCAGAAACCCACATAAATTCGGCAGTGTAAAAGTTGGAATTTGGTCAAAAAGGGTCAAATATGAAATAAGGAACTGCACAAAGGGATACCTAGCCAAAGCCTAACCTTGCACTCAGTTCCAAAATATCAGAATCTCTCTGCTTTATTTGTTTTTTCCTCCCCTTAAAAATGTTGTATGACATAAATTAAACTCTGCTACCCTTGTTTCAATACATATTTTATTGTACACTTTAATTTATTACCAACTTTTTTTTTTCATCTACCCTGATTCAATAAAAAGTTACAATTAAAACATGAGAACAAAATTATTGGTTTCAATCATGGTAATTTGAGATTAGAAGTTTTTTTTTTCTTTTTTTTTGATAAAAAAAGTTTGAGTTTGGAAGTTGTTTCAAATAAGTAAATTTTTTTTTTTTAATCAAGCCACTATGCAAATATCACTGTGTACCTGTATAGGTTGCATTGAGTTGTACCGGTACCTGCCTTGTGTCCTGTTGCACTGGCACCTCCGTCTGTTTCACCTGCTTCAGCACCGATAAGGGCCAGTTTGGCAACGGCACTGTTGCCGTGGGAAAAAAAAAATTGACTCTTGAGTGAATTTTATTTTCCCACGGTGAACAGTAAAAAATAGTTCAAAATTTTTGATTCCTATTCCTTAGCAGGCCGCCGAACAGGGCCTAAGTGGGTAGGTCTCTTTGCCGAGAAAAGAATTTCATTCCTGGCCTTCCATCGACACCAAGCCGTGTTTGCAAAAATGATTATTTGCATTGAATGTGGTTGTGAAGTCTACTGGTAAGTGATCAACCCATGGTTCAAAAAATCGGAATCGGAATCGGAATCGGATTTTTGACCGCCGAGTCAAAATCGGATGAATCGGCCGGAATCGGAAGAATCGGATCGGTAACTCGGGTACTTTTGGCAGAAGCCTTGTTTTGTAGCCAAAAAATAGGAAAAAATTGATAAAAATAATTTGTAAAAAAACTATGTTAATTAAGTGTTATATTTCAAAATTTTAAAACATGATTTAATTATTAAGTTGATCATTTCGCATAATTAAAATTTTTATTAGATTAATGAACGATCAGATTTATCTGAGTAACATAAAATGAATCTAAAACTTAGAAATATAAACGAATCAAATTCGTACATTAAAAATTGGAGGTTAAAAACATAAGATAAAATATAGCACCATAAATAAAGTGTAAATATTGAATAAATCTAAAATTCGTTGCAATCGTGAAACTAAGAAAGGAAATAAATCAAATCATGTAAATAAATAAATAATTGAATTCTAACTAAGAGTAATTAAATTAGGAATTATAAATTGATTTGGTAATTATATGTATATATATATATATAGAGTATGGCTAAATTGCTGCCGGTAGCATTCTGGCCAGTTGCTGCCGGGGGCATTTCGGTCATTTCCGGTGTTCAAACAACAAATTTTTTTATACAGATATTCAATCTATATTAAAATCTACTTGGAGACCAAATTTTACATTTTTTGGAATTTTTTAGCTATTTATTAGGCCACTTTGAAATTGGCTGATCCGGGTGAACAGTGCACCAAAATTCTGGACCATGTGATCTGGAATTTTCAAAGTGGCTTAATAAATAGTAAAAAAATTCCAAAAAATGTAAAATTTGGTCTCCAAGTAGATTTAATATTTCGAACACATTGAACGGTTCGGATTTGTTGTTTGAACACCGAAAATGACCGAAATGCCCCCGGCAGCAGCTGGCTAGAATGCTGCCGGCAGCAATTTAGCCATACTCTATATATATATATATATATATATATATACTACTCGAAATTTAATTAGTCGGATCTAAAAATCAAATTATAAACACGTAATAATACTCGTACGACATTATAAATTGTTACGAATCTTCGATTCGAAATTTGGACGAAAACAGATTTTTAATAAATTAAATGAATACATATTAAGTTCTGGATTGCTTGGACCATTGGATTTAATCCCAACACGAATCTTGAACTCATCCTACACTTTGATTTTTGAATTGATGAAAGGAAGGGATTTAAACCATTTGAATAAAAATTTTGTGTCCGGCACCGAATTCTCTTCCTCTGAGATATCTCATTTTTTGCGTGACTTGTTCAAAAATCAAAACAGTTCAATAAGTTCTGCACGAATCTCAAAGCTCAAAACTTGTTGAAAAATCTCCTTTTCTCTTCCCGTGTTTCACCGACAGTGGACCCCACGCACCTCTCTTCCTTCTCTTTTTCCCTTCTCTCCCGTTCGCGCAAGAAACAAGAAGCGATCTCCTCAGCGATCTCCATGAAACTTTCCCTCAGCCGGTCTTCAGCCTTCTCCTCTAGGGACTCATCTCCTCCTACGGCAGAGCACAGTCCAGGTTAGTTGGAAATCGGAATTTTTTGAAATGAAATCGGCTCAAATCGGCTTGACTCGGCTGACTCGGCGGGAAAAAATCGGAAACTCGGCCGATTCGACACTGTTCATCCGAGTTTTTCTGAGAAACTCGCACAGACGCCAGAATCGGGTAAAACTCGGCCCGGTCCCGTCCGATTCCGAGTTGAATCGGCCGATTTGACTCGGAATCGGCCGATTTTTTGAACCATGGATCAACCCTCAGCCCCAATTGTGATGCCCCAATGTAGCCCTTGACAGTGGACAATAGAAAAGCAAATGCATCATATATTCATTTTCAACCCCGCATCTTGGACATTTGGCACATATAGCCGGTACTGACTGGTGCTGTACCAGTGATCGTACCAGTATGCATTTTCTGATCCCAGTTTGAATAAAGTTCCATACTGAAATCACACAAGGGAAGAAAAACAGCAGATGAGCAATTGTTTCCCTGCTTTGAGTGTTGCACATTGGGCAGCTGACCAAAACATCTCTTGTCAGAATTTTATCTTTGAGAGCATGAATTTCAGCTAGATTCTTACATGATACTAGAACTGTACAATAACTCTGAATATGAATCTCATTAAGTTAACAACAAGCAAAATCAGACAAATTAACAAAATATTTACACGCTATTGCGATCGGAAAAAAGATGCACCAGCCCCAAAACCAATTGGTGGTTAAAAAAACAAAAATAAATTAAAAACCTTCTAAAGCCTAAATTAAATTTCTGTTAATTTCTCGACCTGTTTCTCCTAAAAAAATTTCAACTCAACAACTACTTTCTAAACCCTTGCCCTGGAGGCAGTGAGTTTATTAAAGTGAGAGAGATAGAGTTGAATCAAGAATGGATTGAATGATTTCTTTCATTAATATCAGGTTACATGTACAGTAGCTCTTTATATAGAAGAGGCTAATCCGTAACTAAGATCTTTATAATAGTTTGTTAGTCTAACAGAATATCTAATGATGAAGCTTAACAGCTTTGACAAACTCTAACTACTTTGACTAAACATAACACCTTTGACCAAAGACTCTATTAAGTTTCTCTTCTCAGGTTAAAATTTCTCTTTCCTTCGTTCGCCTCTTCTCTGTTCTGAGCGCGTTGCGAGAGAAGAGAGAGAGAGAGAGTGCAAGAAATAAAAAAAAATGGAAAAACGAGGAAGCCGTGAGAAATTGTGAGCTTAATTATCTCAAGTCAACACTCCACCGGAGATATCTCAAGTCAATGAAAAAACGACGGTCCCGATTTAAGATGGCTACACAGTTGCTTCGGCAGGGATGTTGAGCTGGGGAGGTCCGAAAACTACTGGATTCATCCATTAATTAAATAAATGGAGAGGATTAATAAGTACATCACAATTGATTGATCCAGGATTTCGGCGGTACAAGGTGTAAATCATTGTTTGATGAACTGTGGGTCCGGATTTCAGTAATAATACTTCCTTTGTTTCAAATGTTCTACGAGTATTCATTAATTAGTTAGTACAGCCGCCCTACAAAAGCGTGCTGGGGTAGCAGACTATTTTTCGGTCGCGCTGTCGATGACAAACGGACCCCACTTTCTGACAACAGTGTGGTACCTACTTTCTACAACCTTTCTATATTGATGTTTCTTCCATTAGGAAATTAAACGTGGGAGCCAAAAAAAATCATCTTTTTTTTTTTAAGAAAAAAATGAAAACAACAATTTAGTTTCTAGATATTTAATCTTTTCAAATTATTATTCATTTATTCTTCATTTATTCTTCATTTTTGTTTCAACAAGTTTGGTATTTGACTTGGTCAAATGAAAGTCAATATTTTAACCATTTTTAGTGCCATATTTTTGTTTCCTCATTCCATTGTTGTGACCGTTTTTTTTTTTTTTTGTTGAACCCGGTACTATATTTTTTTTTCAAAAGTATCATCACATCTGATGCCACTTCTTCATACTTCAAATAACAATAAAAAAGAAGTTATGTACCATCTTATTTTTCCTAACGCACAATTTTGATTAAAAAAAAGACTATGTATAATGCAGATTGGTATCTATTATGAATTTATATTTTTGTTTTTAAAGTTCAAACCATTCAATATGATCTCTATATAAAAATATATTTTGAGACTAGAAATTATATATTTTTTTAATAGCTTTACTAGTTTTCTAGACAAGTAGAAAATTACTATTTTCGAATAGTCTATAATTTTTTATAAAGTTATTTTCTAACTATTTAAAAAAATAAAAATAATATAAAATATAAAATTTGGCCTCTCAATACATTTTCATATAGAGATCACGTTGAGCAAAGTTAAGATGGTTGCATATCATGTGGAAATACTTCATCAAAGTGAAGTAAAATCTAAAATGATTGATTATGTATTTCAAAATTATTGGTCTCAGATAATTAATCTTTGATCTGGTGGCAAAAAGATAATGCTCTATTATGATACATACATACTTTCAAGAGTAGTTTCTCTTTAATATTTATTCAAAATTAAAAAATTATTTTGAAAACCTTCGCATGGCTGCGAAGTTAAATTAGGAAATTAAACATGGAAGCACAAAAATCTATCTTATTATTTTCCAAAAAAATAAAAATAAAAATATGGGTTTCTAGAGATTAATTTTTTTTATTGTTATACTTTTATTTCTCATTCTATTGTTGTGACATCTTTTTATTCAACCCGTTACAAAATTTATACTTAAAAAAAATATCATCACATATGGTGCTTGCTCCTTCTTCATAGTTCAAATAACAAAACGGTTGATTTAACTTTATGGTTTTTTTTGTATTAACCGTTTCAAAATTAGTATTCCTTTATTCTTCCCTTTTTGCTTCAGAAAAGCCAGCAAGTTTGGTATTTGACTTGGTCAAATGAAAGTCAAAATTAAAACTTTTTTTAGTGCCATACTTTTATACCTCATTCCATTGTTGTGACCGTTTTTTATTATGATTTTTTATATTTGTATAACGCAGATTGGTATCTATTGTGATTGTTTATATATTTTTTTTAAATTCAAACAGTTGATTTAAACTGTCAACATGATCTCTATATAAAAATATATTTTGAGACTAAATTTTATATATTTTTTAATAGTTTTTACTATTTTTAGACAGATAGAAAATCACTATTTTCGAATAATCAATAATTTTTTGATAATGTGATTTCTAACTATTTTAAAAAATTAAAAATATAAAATTTGCTCTTTAGATACATTTTCATATAAAGTTGAGCGGAGTGGAGATGGCTGCATATATATCTTGTGGAAACACTTCAGAGTGAAGTAAAATCTAAAATAATTAATTATCTTTGTTACAGGGTGCAAACGGATCGGATAGTAAAAATTAAAAATACTGATTAATAAAAATCTAAAATATAAATTAAAAGGGATGAGCTATGGTGAGACGTGGAGTAAAACTATTTTGTACTTCATGGCACTATATTTTCATTTTGAAAATCCAAACAACTGATCCGAACCATTCAACATGTTCTCTATATTGAAATATGCTGGGAGACCAAATTTTACATTTTTTGAAATTTTTTTACTATTTATTAAGCCACTTTGAAAATCGCTGATCCGGTGGTCCAGAAAATTTTACTGTTTTTCACTGTTCAAAGTGGATTAGCGATTTTCAAAGTGGCCTAATAAATAGTAAAAAATTCCAAAAAAATGTAAAATTTGGTTTCCAAGCACATTTCAATATAGAGAACATGTTGAACGGTTCGGATCGGTTGTTTGGATTTTCAAAATGAAAATATGACGTGAAGTACAAACTTGTTTTACTCCACGTCTCACCATAGCTCATCCCAAATTAAAATACTGATTAATAAAAATTAAAAATTTAATTGACAATTTTACCCTAAGAATTATTATCGCTAAAACCTCCTTCTTGATCCTTCCTCTTCCCACACACAACCCTCCGCCACGCGACCTTCCTCTTCCAGCACGCGACCCTCGTCTTCCAGCGCAACTCTCTTCCAAAATTTGCTTGTTTGTGTGTGACAAATTTGCTTATATATATGAATGGGGATATAATGACATAAATGAAAATTTTCAACTCCAAAATTTCTTACCAGAGAAATTATGGTATAAATCATATCAAAGATAGCAGCAGTTTATTAGTTTCAACTTAACACACTCATTTTGTGATACATTGGATGATCTGGAAGAGTATCCTCTCCAATATGTATAAAAGATTCTCTTTACTCTATGGTTTGAGATTTATTCTTAGCCGCTTTGAGATTCGGGCTAGCACAGGAGGCAGTATATTATTTGGGCTTTGAGATTCGTGCAACGTTAAAAGAACAGTCCATCCAGTAATTCTAAAAGATTCCCTTTTACAGTACCGGGGAGGATGTGAATTCGGATGAACTCTAGGCTCCAATTTGTTACATTGTTAAAATTTACAAATAAGTTCAGTAAATTATATCCAATTGCCAAAATAAAAAATAAAGTTGGTACTAAATGTCGCGAATCAGTATTTACTTGTTTAAGAGAAAAGACAATTAATGAACTTAAAATATAGAGCAAATGTAATAAATGGAGAAGCGAATCTAGATTCAATTGATGAATGACTAAGATTTGGTGGCATCCGATGCCATCAGAGGCAATTAATGAAATTGTCCAATTAAATATTTATTGAGGGTTCCAATAACTTATGCCTTTCATACCTTATAATACCTCATATTTCATATCTTCGTTTTCAAAATTCAAACTGTCGATCCGAACTGCTCAAAATTTTATCCATATTAAAATATGCTTGGGATGAAATTTTGGAATTTTTGGAATTTTTTTACTATTTTTTAAGATGGGTAGAAAATCACTGTTTTTGAACGGTCGAGAACAGTGATTTTGTACCTATCTTAAAAAATAGTACACAAATTTCAAAAATTATAGAATTTTATCTTTATGCATATTTTAGTATGGATATCATGTTGAGCGGTTCGGATTGACAGTTTAGACTTTAGAAACTAAGATATGAAATATGGGGTATGATGAGGTATGAAAAATATGAGGTATTGGAACCCTCCTCTTATTAATATTAATCTTTATTTTTAATTGATTAAATTAGAAAATAGAGATATTAATTAAATGAGTAAGTCTTGATGGGAAATAACTAATTTTAAAGATTGGGTGGATAAATATCTAATTGAAGAAATTATGATGGACATATATCTAAATTTCTCTAAGTAAAATATGGATTTCTAGAGATTTAACATTTTTTCATTAACCTAAATTTCTCTAAAAAGTAAAATATGGGTTCCTAGATATTTAACATTTTTTTATTAACCTATATATTTCTCTACAAATTAAAATATGGGTTTATAGAGATTTAACATTTTTTCATTAACCGTTTCACTTGATTATTCATTTATTCTTCCCTTTTTGTTTCATAAAAGCCAACAAGTTTGGTATTTGACTTGGTCAAATGAAGGTCAGAATTAAAACCTTTTTTAGTGCCATACTTTTATTTCTCATTCCATTGTTGTGGCATCATTTTGTTCAACCCGTTACAAAAAATTTATTAATCATCATATCTGATGCTCGGCATGCACTTCTTCATACTTCAAATAACAATCGAAGAAAAGTTATGTTTATCTTAATTTTCCTAACATACATTTTTGATAAAAGAGACTATGCATAATGGAGATTGATTCTTATTTATTTTCAAAGTTCAAACGATTGATTCAAACCGTTCAACATGATCTTTATATACAAATGTACTTTGAAACTAAATTTTATGTATTATTAACAAATTTTATTATTTTGTTAAATAGATAAAAATTCACTATCGTGAATGATTCAAAATAAGTGATTTCTGCCTATATCAAAAATAGTAAATTAATTCTAAAAAATAAAATTTGATCTCCATATATATTTTTATATAAAAATCACAGTGAGCGGGGTGGAGATGACTATGCATCATGTAGAATTACTTTATCAGAGTGGAGTAAAATCTAAAATAATTGGTAATAAATTTCAAAGTTGTTGGTCTTCGAGAATCAATATATGATTTAATAGCAAAAGGCAATGCTCTAATAAATTTCATATTCCAAATTAATGGAGATCTTGAATGTTATAAATAGCTTGGTAAATTAATTGACCTACGACTTTACTCAAATATAAAAAATTATTGGTATCCTAAAATCTCCCCTAAATGAAATTAGACATTCTAAGTAGTCATTCCTTCATTTGCAGATTATTGGGTTGCGTTTGGACAGAGGAATAATAGAAAACAATTAATGTTTAATTGCATACAAATGAAAAAGTGTTATTTTTTTTAAGATGAAAGAGTGGAAACTGAAAAGATCTCCCTTGCAAATCTCATGTAAAATCAATTTTTGATAAAGGTAATTTTTTTTGTTCTGACGAACATGAAGAAGAATTGGTTGTCCAAATTGATCTATTGAGATAGGGTGATTTTTGTTATCCCATTGAAACATTCAAAATTTCTAATTTTTCCGGAAAAATTGAATTTCTAATTTTGTTTTTGTAGGGCGCAGAAAGTTGCACAATGAGGGAAGGTGTGTGCACATGTGTTAAATGTCTCAGGGTTCAATGCTCTCGGTTTTCAACATGGAGAGAACACCAAACTTGAAACATTCATCTCTTTCTACAATTCATTCTGGTTCACCCCCGACAGACCTACTGTTCATGATCAGTCTATCGAGAGAGTTTATTGATTGTGGGGACGTTTAACTCCCAGCGGGCGCAAGCCCCCGCTGTTAATTACATCAGATGACCCTTCCAAGCCATGCTGAACACCTCGTCCATTCCGGAATTTGTGCCTATTTTATGTGAATTTGAATAATAGGGCTGAAGGGGGGACTCATGTACTAACTCTGGTTTTGATTTGATTTTCTATATGTTTGGACATGTGTGTGTATGTGATTTTATATTTAAAACAATATTTATTGCATCTTGAAAGGGAATTTGGATGCTTGAGGAGTGTGTATACATTCTTTGTTTATATTTAATTCATGACATGTTTTATTTGTATTTTGTTTATAGATAAAATCATTTAAGTTTGAGAAAAGGGGTATTTTGGTCATTTCAGGACTTGGCTGATGTTTGATTGTATTCAATTTTGGCTTAGGAGTGTAAGGGATTTAATTTTGGTTCATTTGGAGGTGGTTTGAGTCGATTTGGACTTGAAATGGAGAAGTTATGGTCAAAAATGACTTATTTGTGAGATTTTATATTTTCTAAGGACTTATTTGTAAAGCTGGAGGGACTGGATTTTGTAATTTGGGTTTTTGGCAGGGTTTGAAGTGTAAAGAGGCTTCTTTTATCATCTTTGGGCTTTGAGATTCGTGTTGGGCTTTGGATTTAGTTATTTAGACTTTGGGCCTTTTGATTTAAAATATTGGGCTTCATGTATTAATATTTTTTTTATCCTTTTAGGCAAATCACAACCCAACAGCAGATTTTCAACATTTATTTAATCTGCCGACAGTTGGGTCCCAGGCGTTATCCTTTCAAATAGCTTGGCGCTGGTCTTCAAGGTGTCAAATAGCGTTGAGATTCGCGCTGCTTCATCGTAATAGCGTCACGTCATTCATCTTCCCGGATCCCTATCTTTTCTTTTCTTTAGAGGATTCTTATCCGAACGACGGTTCGATATCCGTTAAAGGGTTTGAACCCGATAGGCGTCATCAATGGGCTTCCAGCTACGGCGGTTCATGTAACAAGTATTGTTGACATCGCTGGAGCTTGGGGAGTTTATTGATATCTTCGTCGGCGGCCGACGGTTATTGAATCAGTCGGAGGGTCACCCTGCTGCCGATTATGCTTGAGTTGAGCTTATGATGGAACCTGCTCCAAGTTATCCATATGTGATTTGCCTTTATCCATATTCCCTGTCAATTGAACATCATGTTATCATATTTAAGTATGATCAAATTTAAACTTATGTTCGGTTTCATGCATAATCACAGGCTGAAGATCTTCAATTTAAAGTTTACAAAACAGATCACTATTCGATTGTCTCTCTTCATTTTCATTCCAATTTTCTATTATTTGGTATTTGATATGTGATTTGAATCAAAAAGTCGAGTCTCTGGGATACATACATATTTACTCATAATTATGCACAATTTATACATGCTTGTCAATTTTAATCATGGGGTCTGACTGGTGCTGTAACTTTTCCTTTTTGCTGAGTACCAAACTTTGGAAATTAATTCCAAGCAAATGGCTGAACCAAAATCTTTGTTCTTTATATGAAGATGCGTACCAGGTTATGTTCTACATTCTGGAGAAATTCCAGATCCATTGGAAGCTCATAGCTATGTCAAATATTTTTTTTTATGAAGAGGTATTTGCTGGTACCAGTGCTGGAATTTTACAGTTTTTGTAATTTTCAGGTGTGAACTTTAGAAATAGCTAATAAATAGCTCGAAAATGCTATAATTGTGAAATTTGGTTCTAAATTGTGTATTTTAGAGTTCTCTATCCATCTGTACTTTTTATTTTACCAGATTACCATTTTACCAGCAGGTTTTGTGTAGATTTCAAATGGTGGTTTGGTGGGCTGTTTTCTGGTACAAGCAGTTTTGTGATTTTTGCCATGAGCAATTGGTTGGGCCAAATTTGGAATTCTTCATATGCTTTTACAGAAGAGAGTTCAATCTATAACTCTGTGAAATTTCATGATTTTTGAAGTTCTTTTTCTATGCTTAAAGGCCATGCAAAGGCAGGGGTATTGGAGGAAATTTATTATTTTAATTGCTGATTTTTTTTGTTTTGAAAAGCTGAACTTCAAAAATTCATAATAAATTGAAACAAAATCCAAATAATATGAAATTTGTGTCCATTTTGTATGTTTTGAAGTCCTCTACATGACTGTGATGTTTGTTTTTCATCTTGATCCTCGTACCAGTCTGCACTGACTGTTTTACCAGAACAGGTCATTTTGGTCATTTGTTTTGCTTTCTCTGTACCAGCAGCACCTATGATGTGTTTAGCTGCTGAGTGCACACTTGGTATCATTCCAGGGGCTGGTTAGAGACATTGACAACATAGGGAGAGACTTGGTTGAGTATGAGACATTGCCAAGACTAGTTCATGTCATCATTTAGTGTACTAATTAACAAAAAGGAGAGAACCAAAACTCCAAAACAAACTTAATCACTGAATTAAAGCATCAAAAGGCTGTCAGAATTTGAATTTATGCAGGGAAGCCCCTGATTTGTTTGAAATTATGATTTAGGTATTCTTTTCATTTGATTATTGGACAAATCATCAAGACATCATAGGATTAAGAATATAAATGGCATGGTGCAATTATGGCTGCTGCCTCTTTACATCTTAGCCCTCTATCTCTCATTGTTTGCAAATAGGTCCTCAAATATGCATGTTACTTGGCTATTTCAGCATTATAACATTACATTTTCGAAATTTCCTCTTTGCAAACAAGTCCTTTGGGTCATTAGGTTGAGGAACTAATGGAGGATGCCGTCAGGCTCAACTCCATAGCCCTTGTGTGTTTCATTTTTTTGTTTAAGTGACTTTATTCCCTTTTAGTAAATCTCTTAATTAAAATAGCAAGGAGATCCAATGTGAGAGGATGCCCGCTGGCTCAACTCTCACATTTTCACAACCTAACTATTTTAGTAAGAGATTTAAGGGAGGCAGTAAAGAAAAAAGAAAAAAGGAAAAGAAAAGAAGGATCAAAGTTTTGTGCTTTTATACATATTTTAATTATTATATTTTTAAATATGTGTTTATTTATGGTAAAATAGCAGCAAGCCGAAATAACGATTTTATATATTTCATTTATCATTTTATTAGAAAATAGTAAAGAAAAAGCACACTTTATTGGTCATTATGTTACATATATTATATTCATCATAAGATGAACCTAAATATCATGTAACTCCCTCATTTTTGTTATTTTGTAAGCTCCAAACAAAAGAAGCAAAATGAACAAAGAGAAACAAGGCAGCAAACTACATTTTTGTTTTTTTACTCATTCACTGTAGCATTGATTGCTATATGAAAGACTTTATTCTCCTTAAACGGCTTCATGCCTTTGACTCACATATCAAAGCCAAAGCATCAGCTTTTCTTATTATAACATAGAAAGGAAACGAACTAAGATCAAAGAGAGACATCAAGCAAGAAGAACAAGCATCAAAGAAAGAAAAAGCAAACAAATTTCAAGTAAAAGCTCCAAGGGAGCATGCTTTTTATTGATCCATAATAGTTGTACATGAAAGCGAAGTCTATGGAGGCATTTACATTGCAAGAGATTTGAGGCTCTATCTATCCTATTCTGTATTGGCTTGGGCAGAAAAGGTTTCTTGGGGAAGAGAGAGAGCTTAAAAGCTTTTTGCTATATTTTAGATACAAGAGGAGGGTTTTTCACGGCTTTGTCATGGTTTCTAGCCTATGATTCCGAATTCTTCTCTTCATCTTCTCTGGGAGGCTCCTTTTATAGCCTCAGGGCTAGGGCAACTTTAGGTTTTTGGGTTGTAGCTCAATCCTGACCGTTCATTTCATCGAACGGTTGGCGTGCGAGCCAGATTTGTGAGCTGGCATCATCCATGGCACGGATCAGTGCGTTGGCATGATCTCCTTTGCTGAAAGAATCAAACGGTTGCATTTGAAGAAGGCTGGGAGACAAAGGACGCAGAGGCAGCGCCAGCTATTGTCCTTCCCTTGGCTGTTTCCTTCACTGAGCCGTTGGGAGGGGAAGGGAAGATGCCTTTTATACCGTATAGACTCGGTATTGTGCACCATGAAAGAATTTTCAATATGGTTCTTCATGAACCAAGTCTTTGAAGCCACCACCGAAAATTTAAATTGTGATTTGGTTCGTCAGCTGCTTGGTTTGGCCCAGCCCATTCAATCTAAATTAATTCGGCCATGTAGTATCTATTCAATTCAGCCATCAATAATTCGGTCCAGCAACTATTGGCCTTTTAATCATTCTTTAATCAATTGAATATGGCTTAATTGGATTATTTGACTTCGGCCTTGACTAATTCATTCAAGTCAAAGCTTATTCACTCACTTTAATCCAAACCATACGTATATTTCCAAAATCTCATGTTTAAATGAGTATGCTCAATTCTCTCCATTTATCCCTAAATGGCATCCTCCATTTCTTCCATTATTTTATTTATATTATTTTTTTTTATAAATCCCGACTTTTTAGGGTCAAACAGTTTTTCATTCAAAAATAAGTCTTTTTTTTCTTCCAATTTGTTGATCAAATCTGAAAAATTGAATTAAATCATCAATTCTTTATTAATTTGCTAGAATTGATTGAGTCAATATCAGGTAATATAATATTGTTTAGATTCATACCGTTTAATCACAATTCAAACCAAATTTGAAGTGAAATGTACATACTCGATATCTTTAATATTCGTGCAAATTTTGACGAGACAGTTCAGATGTATAGAGAAATATTGTGTTCCTCTCGAATTATATGAATTGAATTGAATTCAATTCTAATAATAAATGTTTTTGTCATTTAATTGGGCTGGCCTTGGGCTATCAACTTATCAAGTAATGTTTTCCTTTGGTGCGAATTCTAGTATGGGCTCTCTCTCTCTCTTCCAAATTCTAGTATGGGCTCAATGTAGGCTCTATAGTTTATTTTGCCTTACAGTTTTCTTAGTTCAATTTGAGATATCTTATGGTCCAGAACTCTCTCTACTGTATTATTTGTTCAAGAATATATAATTCTCACTAATATCTCATGCACTTTTATTCTGCTAGTCAAGACTATATAAGTTGGTGTGCTCAACACTGCCAGAAATTAGAAAGACATATTTTCAGCAGTAAATTTTTAACTTGGGTTTTTCAGTGACTGATGAACCTCACAACAATTATAAGAAAATCAAGTATCTCATCTTTTCAGAAATTATTCTGCACAATTGTAACACTGTTACTGAAACATCAATAGTGACTGTTTGATATTAAAGTACATGCATGGAAACATGTAGTGGTCTACTTCCAAAAGATATCAGAACACATGGTAGTAATAAGATTTGAGAATTTTTTGTCCTTAGAAAATATTAGAAAAGAAGAAAGAGAAACAAAAAGTGTACCTACAAATTTTCATGAGTAAAAAGATCAGTAGGAATTTTACCGATCCAAAGTTTGAATTAGTTTGGATCTGTAGCATTCCTACCGATCCAGACACATTTTTTTATGTTTTCTCTGTTAAAATACAAAAAGTTTTTAGAAAAATAGATATAATTTTTCTAATATATTTAAATTCTAAGATACTTTATCTATTTGTTTAAAAAACTTTTCATATTTTAGTAAAGAAAATAAAAAAAATGAAAAAGCCTGGTTTAGATCGATAAGAGTTTTACCGATCCAAACTTTTGAAAACTTTTGAATCGGTAAAATTTGTACCGATCTTTCTACTCATGAAAATCTACAGGTACTCTTTCTGTTTCTTTTTCTTTTTTAATATTTTCTACAGAAAGAATTCTCATAAAATTTAGCATGCCAATTACAACAAAAAGGGGCTTCAGCGACCGACATCAGCGACCGGTTGGGTCGTCGGTCGCTGAAGACCCAAAAAAATAAAAAAATAAAAAAATTAATGTTTTGGCGACGAACCCTTCAGCGACCGGTGCCTTACCCTTCTGTGACCGATTTGGCCCGGTCGCAGAAGGGTACCCCTAAAAAACCCTGTCAAAGCCTTTCTTTTCTATCTGATTCACGCGTTTAGGGTTCAGCGAAAAAAAAAACACACCCCTGTCGGCTGACCCTGTTGTCGCCGGACCCCCGACCGACCCCGCTGCCGCCCGACTCCCGGCCACCCCGACCTCTCCCTTCCTCATTCGACATGAGCGCAGAGGAAGCGTCCGAAGGAGGCGAGATTAGATGAATTTGCGTTTCTAAACACAAGATTTGTATGTATCTCTATTCTATCTTCCTTTTGCTTAGACGAGATTAGAAGAAAGCAAAACCTGCCCCAAAGTAGGGTCCTTTTTGTCATCTATTCCAACAAGTAATCTTATTTATTAAATTTATTTGTTAACTAGTTCGCTCTCCGCTAAGCAACTCTGCATTTTCAAATCTATTCCAAAAGCCAACTCATTAATTATCTATAATTAGATTCTTGCATGCCTTCCACTAATTGAATTCTTACATTTGGCTCCTCGTACTATATTGTATTTCCAATTTTAAGGATAGAGGTTTGTTGAACAAAATACGAACCCAACCCATAAATTGCTTATGATTAGAAAAATTCTTGTAAAAGATAATATATTAGTGGTACATTTAAACTTGTTTTGCTGGCTTAAGTTGAAAATAATATACTATTTGGTATTATTACTTTTAGTGCTGTGGAATACAGAGAAAATTCTTATGCTGATTAGTATAATTTGGGGGGTTTTCTCTGTATTCCTACAAACATACAAAATATAATGCTGTGGATGAACTTTTAGTAATAATTGTCTGTTTTGTATTATATTGTTGGTATTGTCTTTTGTTATCCTGGCAAATTCTTATGCTGATTAGTAGTGCCTTCTAGTTGTTTTGCATTTGTTAATAGCAGACTTCTAGTTCAAGGTTAGGTTCTATTGATTAGGGTATGATCAGTGGCTGTCTTGAACACCACTACTTTTGTAAACAAACAATCTATTAAGTTTCATAATGAAACTGGTGGAAATTTACTCAAGTCCTGAATCAGGACCTGCGATGAATTTTCAGAGAAGGATTACTAGATCAAGTAGAGACAAAAAGCTTGACACAAACATGTTTGAGTCTTTATGGGAGTATGTTGATTTTAAATAGCATTATATTTTTCACTTGTATTTGTGTTTACAGCAATGGACACATTGTTGTGGTTATTTTTTACACTGACCAACCACTAAGCAAGGTTCAAGTCACTACAAGTCACAAATTTAATTATCCTTGGAAAAAGGAAATTATTTGCGCTATGGCCTCTATATTAATTGGGAGTACTGCTAAATATTAATTTTGCATGATTACAATTCATATATGTACGTGCCTGCTCTTAAATATGAGCTTGTCTTGCTTCTGTAGGGATCTCTGGAAAGAAGTTTCAGAAGAAAAGAGGAGATATTTCATTTACTTTGATTCTTTGTGGTTCTGTTCGTATCAAGATGAGTTGAGGAGAAAGGATGAATTAAGAAAAAACAAGATTCTCAAATGGATAAAGAACAAGAGAGTTTTCTCAAAGAAATATGTTTTTGTCCCCGTTGTTTGTTGGTAAGCCCCATTCATTTTTTTCCTGCTGTTAAATTTCATTTGGGTTAATTTCGTCTATCGTTATTACAGTAGTGTACTCTGATATATACCCAAGGCACTGACCTTTTAAGCCTGTGTTATCAGAACTTTGTTTCCCTAGCCAAAAAGTTTGAAATGGTTAAAAGTACAGTTTATTCAAACCAACTGTACTTTTATTGCACCAAGAGACCTTGATTGAAATGTGTTATGTTGTTTTAGGGGTCACTGGAGCCTCCTTATATTGTGTCATTTGGGGGACATGAATCGTTCTCCTTGCATGCTTCTTCTTGATTCACTGGTAGATAAGAAAGGTTTTATTTGTTACTTCCCCTTTTAATTGTAATTAAGAAAGCTCCTTGGCAAAGTTGCAGAAAAAACATATTATGTTACTTCCCCTTTTAATTGTAATTAAGAAGGTTTTATTATGTTATTATAATTTAGTGCTTGAAATTCTTGCAGTAAATAATTAATTGGGCATTGGTTATTGTAGGAAAATGCGAGAATGATTTGTATGAAGTTCGTCTAATTTTCGCAATTTTTGTGTATGATTTTGTTCATAACAGTATAAATGATGAGTTGAAAAAGAATGCGTCAACTGCTGATTTGGAGCATAAAGGCTTTAATTTAGATTGCCATGTTTTAGATTTGCATTCCACTATAATAGTTGTATTTGGTGAACTATTTGGAATTGTTCATTGGTTTGAAATTTTAGATGAATATTGCTTAGATTTTTGGATGAATATGATCATGTTTTGGGATAATTTATTATTTGCAATATGATAGTTTGTTGCTTGTGTTGCATTATGAATTATAGTTTGCTATATTTGTTTGGTACATTTCGTATTAAGTGGGGAAAAGAAAAATAACAAAAAAAATACCAAAAAAAAAATCACCCTTCTGCCACCAATTTTGGACCCATCAACGACCGCCCAATCGGTCTCTGATATGGTCTTCCGCCATGTTAGCATATAGCATCAAAGACTGATTTAATCGGTCGTTATAGGGTCATCTGCGACCGGCGCCTTACCTTTCAGCGACCAGTGACGTCAGCGGGGAGGGCATCAGCGACGGAGCAACTGCGACCGGATCTTCTGCGACTGGCGCTTTACCCAACTGCGACCGGATCTTCTGCGACCGGCACTACCCTTCTGCGACTGGCGCTTTACCCGTCTGTGACCGATTGGGCCGGTCGCAGAAGGGTACCGCTGCTGTAGTAACAACTCTGTTTCACTTCTCAGCACACTGCCGTGCGTGCTCCTGTGCCAGAACATTTTCTAGTATGAATTCTGGTCCATGTGACTATTACTCATGTCATCAAGAACGTGCAGCTTTCATCTATAGTTGTCATCAGTCAATTCATCACTTAAATAAATAATTAACATTAAGTTACACTGTGGAAAATTCAGCAATTGAAGTCTTTGGTTAAAATGACAGTCATCTCTTACAAATTTGTGGAAGAAATTTGATTTGCCAGATTCAATAATTAAATTGCCGTGGGAGTTACGGCTTTTCTAATTAGATTCTACATGGCATCGACAAATTTTATTAATATCCCCATTTTTTAATTTCTTTCATTAAAATACTGATTAATAAAAATTAAAAATTTAATTGACAATTTTACCCTAAGAATTATTATCGCTAAAACCTCCTTCTTGATCCTTCCTCTTCCCATGCACAACCTCCTCCACGCGACCTTCCTCTTCCCGCACGCAACCCTCGTCTTCCAGCGCAACTCTCTTCCAAAATTTGCTTGTTCGTTTGTGTGACAAATTTGCTTATATGAATGGGGATATAATGACATAAATGAAAATTTTCAACTCCAAAATTTCTTACCAGAGCAATTATGGCATAAATCAAAAGGTACAAAAATCATATCAAAGATAGCAGCAGTTTATTAGTTTCAACTTAACACACTCATTTTGTGATACATTGGATGACCTGGAAGAGTATCCTCTCCAATATGTATAAAAGATTCTCTTTACTCTACGGTTTGAGATTTATTCTTAGCCGCTTTGAGATTTGGGCTAGCACAGGAGGCAGTATATTATTTGGGCTTTGAGATTCGTGCAACATTAAAAGAACGGTCCATCCAGTAATTCAAAAAGATTCCCTCTTACAGTACCGGAGAACTCTAGGCTCCAATTTGTTACATTGTTAAAATTTACAAATAAGTTCAGTAAATTATATCCAATTGCCAAAATAAAAAATAAAGTTGGTACTAAATGTCGTGAACCAGTATTTACTCTCTTTTTTTTGTGTCGAGTGTTTAAGAGAAAAGACAAAGGAGGCGAGAGGAGGGCATAAGCAAATGTGTACGTAGTTTTCCCATCAAATCTTTTTTGTGTCCATTTTTCTGTTTTCTTTGGAGTGATAAATGGACTTAAAATATAAAGCAAATGTAATAAATGGAGAAGCAAATCTAGATTCAATTGATGAATGACTAAGATTTGGTGGCATCTCATGCCAACAGAGGCAATTAATGAAATTGTCCAATTAAATATTTATTGAGAGTTCCAATAACTCATGCCTTTCATATCTTATAATATCTCATATTTCATAACTTCGTTTTCAAAATTCAAACTGTCGATCCGAACTGCTCAAAATTTCATCCATAAATATGCTTGGGGTGAAATTTTATAATTTTTGGAATTTTTTTACTATTTTTTAAGATGGGTAGAAATCACTGTTTTTGAACGGTCTAGAAACAGTGATTTTGTACCTATCTTAAAAAATAGTAAACAAATTTCAAAAATTATAAAATTTCATCTTTATGCATATTTTAATATGGATATCATGTTGAGTGGTTTGGATCGACAGTTTGGACTTTAGAAATGGAGATATGAAATATGGGGTATGATGAGGTATGAAAAACATGAGGTATTGGAACCCTCCTCTTATTAATATTAATCTTTATTTTTAATTGATTAAATTAGAAAATAGAGATATTAATTAAATGAGTAAGTACTATCTTGATGGGGAAATAACTAATTTTCAAGTTTGGATGGATAAATATCTAATTGAAGAAATTATGATGGACATATAACTAAATTTCTCTAAGTAAAATATGAGTTTCTAGAGATTTAACATTTTTTCATTAACCTAAATTTCTCGAAAAAGTAAAAATGAGTTCCTAGATATTTAACATTGTTTTATTAACCTATATTTCTCTAAAAATTAAAATATGGGTTTATAGTGATTTAACATTTTTTCATTAACCGTATCAATTGATTATTCATTTATTCTGCCCTTTTTGTTTCATAAAAGCCAGCTAGTTTGGTATTTGACTTGGTCAAATGAAGGTCAGAATTAAAACCTTTTTTAGTGCCATACTTTTATTTCTCATTCCATTGTTGTGGCATCATTTTGTTCAACCCGTTACAAAAAAAATTATTAAAAAAATGTCATCATATCTGGTGCTCGGCACTTCTTCATACTTCAAATAACAATCGAAGAAAAGTTATGTTTATCTTATTTTTCCTAACACACAATTCTGACAAAAAAGACTATGCATAATGGACATTGATCCTTATTAATTTATTTTCAAAGTTCATACAATTGATTCAAACTGTTCAACGTGATCTTTATATACAAATATACTTTGGAACTAAATTTTATATATTATTAACAAATTTTATTATTTTTTAAATAGGTAAAAATTCACTATCTTGAATGATTCAGAATAAGTGATTTCTTCCTATATCAAAAATAGTAAATTAATTCTAAAAATATAAAATTTGATCTATGTATATATTTTCACATAAAAATCACAATGAGCAGGGTGGAGATGACTATGCATCATGTGGAATTACTTTATCGGAGTATAGTAAAATCTAAAATGATTGGTAATAATACATTTCAAAGATGTTGGTCTTCGAGAATTAATCTATGATTTAATGACAAAAGACAATGCTCTAGTAAATTTCATGTTCCAAATTAATGGAGATCTTGAATGTTATAAATAGCTTGGTAAATTAATTGACTTACGACTTTACTCAAATATAAAAAATTATTGGTATCCTAAAATCTCCCCTAAATGAAATTAGACATTCTTAGTAGTCATTCCTATTCACTGTATCTTCTTGATTATTTTAAAAGGTACTGTTTAGACAGTGTTCTAGAGAAGAGGAGGTGAGAGGAATTGCGGAAATGACAGAGGAATAATAGAAAGCAATTAATGTTTACTCACAAACAAATGAAAAAGTGTTTTTTTTTAAGATGTAAGAGTGGAGACTAAAAAGATCCATCTCCCTTGCAATCTCATGTAAAACGATTTTTTGATATTTTAACTGTAATTTTTTTTTTTTTTTGTTCTAACTAAAATGAAGAAGAATATAATATTATTAATTGCTTTTTAGTTCTAACGAAAATGAAGAAGAATATTTTTTTTTGTTCTAACGAAAATGAAGAAGAATAATAATCCATTAATTGTTTTCTGAATATTGGTTGTGCAAATGATCTATTGAGATAGGGGTGAAGTTTGTTATCCCATTGAAATTAATATTCAAAATTTCAAATTGTTTCCGTCAAAATTGAATTCTAGTTTTGTTTCCCATTCAAAAAAGGTCTTTCTTTTCTGCGAATTTGTTGATCAAATCGGAAAAATTTAATTAAATCCAAACCAAGTTTGAGGTGAAATATACGTACCGGAAATCTTTAATATTCGTGTAAATTTTGACAAGACAATTAAGATCTAAAGAGAAATATTGTGTTCCCTTATATTATATGATTATATGAATTGAATTGAATTGAATTGTAATAATAAATGTTTAAGTCATTTAATTGGGCTGGGCCTTGGGCTATGCAAGTAAGGTTTGCCTTTGGTGCGAATTCCAGTATGGGCTTTCTCCCTTATCTCTTGCTTCATTTTAGTCCACTTCTATGCACTTCTACCATAATTATATGATCATCAGGTAAGAATGGGTCAATCAAAATGATTAAGATAGAATTAATGAACCAAGACCTATATATGGTGCATGCTCAATATAGGCTCTATAGTTTTCTTAGTTGAATTTGAGATACTTAACGTCCAACTTATGCTCAATATATCCTCGCTGATAACTATCTGCAAGGACTTACTATAGCGGATAGGCAAACACTACAGCAGAAAAGACTTTCTGCGACCGGTCGCAGAGAGTAATCCCGGTCGCAGAAAGTCAATTTCGGTAGCTGAAACACCGGTCGCTATAAGTATTGTCATAGATACTCTTCTGATGACATCACCGGTCGCTGAATGACGTCATCCGGTCGCTGATACTTTTTTTGCGACCACTTTTTTTTTTGTCACTGTTATTTTTTCTGACGTCAGAAAAAGGTATCTGCGACCAAAAAAAACGGTCGCGGATACTTAAAAACCGGTCGCAGAAAGTGTTCTGTCAGGTTTTTGGAATTTTTTATTATTTAAATTTCTACCATTAATAATTGGTACGACACGATTGGTACGAAATGTACCAAATAAATATAAATAAAATATCATTCATATGCAACACAAGCAACAAACTATCATATTGCAAATTTTAAATTATCTCAAAAACATGATGCATATATATTCATCCAAAAATCTAAGCAATTTCATCTAAAATTTCAAACCAATGAACAATTCCAAATAGTTCACCAAAATACAACTATTATAATGGAATGCAAATCTAAAACATGGCAATCTAAATTAAAGCCTTTACTGCTTCAAATCAGCAGTTGACGCATTCTTTTTCAATTCATCATTTATGCTCCCATGCAGGTCACTGTTACAAAAAAAACATATTTTCATTTAATTTTGAAAAATGATTTTCAAACTAGGAGTCAAGCAAAAATTAGCTTTAGTAAAGATGGAATTAAGTTAAATTAAAGATCTTTAAGAGCAAATGTCAATCTCAGGGCCATATTAAACATAAAAGCAGAGACAATTACATATACAGCATTGCTATTCTATATTGAGAAATAAATGTAGCACAAACTGTAAATTACTCATATAATTGAATTCTCGTACATATTGTTATCTAGAAATGAAACAGTTTTAAAAAAATATATTACCTTATTAGTTGACAAAATGTGGGAGATGAAATATTCCATGCATGGTTAGCCAATTGTGAAGAGGGGTCATCATCCTGAAAATAAAACTAATTAACTATGAGTGAGGCTAAGGTACTATGCATAACACGGATTGGTCTGTGCTACGGCTCAATATTGAGTTTTCAAAATCCTAACGGTCGATCCAAACCATTCAACATGATTATAAATGAATATGTACTTGCAAACCAAATTTTACATTTTTTTGAATAGAAAATCACTGTTTTTGGATGGTCCAGAATTTTCAGATCAAGTGATTTTCTACCTATCGAAAAAAATAGTAAAAAAATTCAAAAAAAATGTAAAATTTGGTTTGCAAGTACATATTCATTTTATAATCATGTTGAACGGCTTCGGATCGACAGTTAGGATTTTGAAACTCAAATATGAGCTGTAGCATGGACCAAACTGTGCTATGCATAGTACCGTAGCCTCACTCATTAAATATTAATTGACTAATTAGCAAACGAGACAAAACGGCAATAAACAAAATTTTAAAACAGTTAAGAGAATCATCAAAGAATCTCCGACAGAAAGGATACCTTCATTGGAAGATTTCAAATATACAAAATAGTAAGGCCTTTCGAAACCAATTAAGTAAACAACATTTCAACTCTTAGCTTTCCTTCTCAATTTTCAAACACATAATGACCAAGTGCGCAACTCAATGTCATTTGCACTTCTCGAATCTTCATATTCCAATTTTCATTGGAAACTTTTTCTTCTTTAAAAGAGTATTTATAAGAAGTCAACCTTGGATCCATGCTGAAGTTGACTGCCCGTTAAATTTTGATCCATCTTTCGGCTCCCAGTATTTGGTGAGATATGCTCAAGCTCAAATCTACTTCAGTCTATAACAATTATGTACATGAATGTCATTTTAGAAGCTAGAACATCTCAAAAAATATGAAGAAGTTTTTAGTGTGTATACAGCCCCAAAATTTACAATCAATTAAACAAAAAATACCTTGGTAGCCACTACCTTTTTAAAAAAAAAAAAACAAACAAAAAATAAACGATTCTAATAGTGTATGACAATAATTTAAGGAAATTAGGAATTTATCCACCTGCCCTCCCCTCCCAAAAATGAAGTATACATGAACCATATTAATCCCACTACAGTGAGACTTTAACAAGGAAACACCACAATCCTTGTATATCCAACATATTTTT
>JAJGRW010000746.1:233210-249607 GCA_025461045.1 Carex parvula
AAAAAATCAATGATGAATTAGGAGGTAAAAGAATTACACTTATTGTTTCTAGAATATTGCAGCTGGTAATATCACATAGACCACTAAAGTGAGATCATATTTTTGTAACAAAAAAGCTGCAAAATTACCCGGTTGATTTTTAAAGCATGAACCTAATTATAAATTTTGAATGTTGAGGAATGATTTCAATATAGACTGAATTTTACGCAAATACTAAAAATAAATTTACATTAATAGTGATAAAAACAATGACATATAAAGCATGATATAAATACTATAAAGTAGTCAAAAAAAATTGACAAAAGTGTAGGTAAACCCACCAGTTTCATTACAAATAAACTTGACAAATTATAAAAGCATTTTTAACTAAACTGCCTGGAGTTTTAATTTACATTACAAGTTTATGATTTTCAATTACACTTAAAACGGAAGGAAATATAATTCCACAATCATTTTGGTGCACTGGATGGAACATGGTAAATTTGTCCTGGACTGTTTGATTTTTTTCTAGGATTAAAGATAAATGATAAACAATTTAAAATTTAAATAGTTAGAAGAGATCCTCGGTCGAATTTTGAACATGTCAATTTTTTTCTTGGATAAAAGATAAATGATAAACAATTTAAAATTTAAATATTTAGAGAGATCCTCGGTCGAATTTCGAACATGTCATCTTTGGTCTTTCATTTAAAGAGCATTTTCTTAGCCACTAGATCTGAGACTCATACTCTGAAGAATTTAATTGTTAAATTCATGCTAAATTGGATTTCTTTCAATTGGGGTATATCAATAATGATCAATTCATTTTCATATCAATTCTACTACTTTTATATATGTCCATGATTTAAATGCTTCACTAGTGGAAAAAGTACAATTAGTATCGGCCCATCAGTGTCGGATTTAACTTTAAACCGATACTGATATATATCAGGAACGGGCATATTAAACAGCCGACCTTGATTGTGCTTAATCAGGAACAGTTGTATTTTAAAGACCGTTCTTGATAGTGCTGGCCGAATCAGGAACGGCTCTTTACAAAGAACCATTCCTGATTGTGTGTTATTAGTATCGCCTCTTTAAAACAACCGTTCCTAATAGTTTTAGAAATGACCTTTTATTTAACCGACCCTGATTGTGTTTTATTAGTATCGCCTCTTTAAAAAACCGTTCCTGATAAGCCACTATTAGAAACGGTCGTTTATAAACGGCCGTTCCTGTTAGTCCTGAACTTTTAAGAACGGTTATTTATAAATAGCCGTTCCTGATATGTAAACATCAAGAACGGTCGTTAATGAATGACCGTTCCTAATAGTTTCACCATTTTAGCGCTATTTCATTCCCGCTCACATTTTGGCCTCTCTCAAATTACGCAGCTCATACAATTAGGGTTTAAATATCTCTCAAAGTCGCCACTCACATTTTGCCCTTTCTCGTGCTCACTCCGAGAGGTGCGTCGCAAATGGAAGCAGCAAGCTTCTTATGCTCACCTAAAACCCATTTTTCTCCTCTAACCCCTCGCCATTTTACAATTTATGCAAATGTCCGGAGAAAGACACCTTTAAAGAATGCCCCTTTTCTCTCTTCTCCTTCTCCCTCTCTCATCACCTCTCCTCTCCGGGCAGTTGCGGAGGTTCTCGAGCAAGCAACTGCCACGTGTCACACTCATGTCGCTGCTTCTCGTGTGGGCCCACATAGTAACATCGACAAAAACGGGAGGTTTTGTAGCCCGAGAGCTGCGCGAGAGCTTGCTTTGTGAGTTATTTGTTTGATTTTTGGTTAACTTTTATCAAGAGGGTTGATACCTTGAGGCAATTCAACTGTGGTATTTGGGTAATTTGATATTTTTTCTGGGTAAATTTGGAAATTTCCAGGATGATATCTTATGCTGCGTGCTTAGAAGGAACTGATCCTATCCAGCTTTTTGACATGAGAGTAAATGCCAAGAGAGGTTAGCTAAATTTAAATTCAAATACCCCAGGTTTAATTTACTAGTATTTTTTCTGGTTTGAAATGTACAAAAATTGAAAAAAAAAAAATATGGGTTATATACAGTAAAAAAAATTGGTTTTGTTTTGCAAAAGATAGTCAAGTTCTGGAATTGGCATCTCCTAATTAGATGTCTCAAAATTTGAGTTGATCCGTACAAAATCTGAACCGTTCAGCACAAATCTCAAAGAAACCCATTTTATAGTAACCAAGAACAGCAATTTTAGTACTAGTTGAATTTTTGGTTTTACTGGTTGATCCTAATTTTCTGACATATTTGCTTAACCGTTGTTATTGAGAGTTCAATTCGTGTTCTACACATGCTTTGATTTCAATAGTAGAAATTGGTGGTACCAGCTGTTTGGTACCAGTTGTTATTTTAGAACCGTTATTTACTACCTTTTATCTGAGGTGTCAGTACCAGTATCCTGTCTTTCCAACTGAAATTGCATTGTGATTTTAAAATTCACCTAGCATTTTTTTTTATTCCGTTCATAATGCGTTGGCAAATATGATAATATCAATAAATTGACTGAATTTGATATCTTAGTGCCAGGATTTCAATTTGACAAGAAATTGCTATTGAAATATAACCACATGATATTTGGAGAAGCACCGATTGAGGTTGAAACAGAGGAAGAAGCTCAAGAATTGATACGTCAGGATGAAAGAGATTCTGATTTTGGTACCAATTATTTTTTAAATTTCATCTGTACCATGGTTTTAAGTAAATTTATTTTCTTCTTAATTTCTCCATTGTTATCAGATGCAGATGTGCTTTCGGCTCCTGTAAAGCTGGTTTACAGCAACTTTGTCTTACGGTATTGCTCTCTTATTTAGTAATGTATTTACAAAATTTTACTGGGCTTGTACCGTAAAAAGACCTCAATGTTTTTGTCCTTTTGGGCATATATGAAATGCACCCTGTATATTTATTTGCTGATAAATTATGGGGCATATGCAGCTCACTCTCTCTCTCTACAGAATGAGGCGGCATCAAGGATAATAGAACTATGCATTTTGCATATTGCAATGGCAGAGATAACATCTATGAAAACCAAGCATCAAATAGTAATTAATGAGGTATGTATTTCTTCTTTCAGAGCATAAATGTTAATAAATAATATGCACCATATCCCCTTATTTGGGGAGAATACCCCTCAAAAACTTCGAAATTACATAACCCCCCTTCTAAATTGTAAAAACCTACAAATTTACCCAATTTATTGATTTTTCAATTAAAAATCATTTTAAGCATAAATGTTAATATACACTTGTGTTATTTTGGCTTGAATGCAAATGCTGCTCTCAACTTGTCTGGTTTTATTTTTACTTAATTGCACGCATCCCAACAGCATAGAGATTTTTTTTCCTAAAATAACCTTAATGATTTAAGGTAGTCAGGTCTCACCTCTCAAAGCCTCAAATCAATTTATCGAGCAGTACCAGTATTTGAGGATTCCCCTCTCATGCATGCATCCCAACAGCATAGAAACATTTTTTTTATCCTAAAATACCCTTAATGATTTAAGGTAGTCAGGTCTCATCTCAAACAAAATTTAGGACCTTCTTATTCATTTTATTTTATTTTAGGTAGTCAAATTGCATAATATGTACTAAGACATTTTCTCTGAGAATTTTGGATGACATGTAGTCAGATGTTTTGAATATATGATAGCACTATAGTGAAAATCAGCACCCAAACTTTTAGTAAAAAATCATTATCCCAGTTATTAATTAAAAATGAAAGATTGCAGAGACATTTGATTGAAGTCATCATGAACAGACATTTAGGTGGAAAAGTTTCTTTATTTATCAATAGTGTGTGTGTGTGTGTGGGGGTGGGGGGGGTGTCAAGTGTGCAATTCATCAATCATTTTTCTATGTTTTTCCTTATTTTTAATAGAACATCACTGCAGTACCTCTTTGGTACAGTATCTGTACTGTGTAGTTTTCCTGATACCAGCAAAGTGCCAAAATTTGATACTATGATCTGTCTTCTATTTGTTGATAGCAATTAGTGGCTTCCTCACACCACCACTGGTACCAACAAAAGTACCAGATCCTGTATCTGTCAAAGAAATGTTATAAAAAATGATATGAATTATGATTTTTTCTTGTGTCAATGATAAAGGCAGTGGATCTTGCAAAGCAGTTCTGTGACGGGCGGGCCCCACGCATTATAAATGGCTGCCTCCGTACTTTTGTGAAACAAAGATCAGAGCAAGGCTCTGAAGATGATCGCGATGCTGATGATTCTAAACGGGAGGATCTTACACAGTCCGAAACAATGCAAGAAGAAAAAATCAGATTGTAGATCGATCTTGTGTAGATTGATCTTGTGTCTTTTGTGTCTTTTGTGTCTTTTGTGTGTTTTGTGGATATATGGAATTAACTTGGATAATTTTTTATGGCAATTAACTTGTTTGATGTCTTTTGTTTGTGATTGTGGCATATTAATTATTGATCTAAATGTGATATTTGAATTAGCTCATGCGAATACCCACATTTTGCAAAAAAAAAAAAAAAATATATATATATATATATATATATGAACAGTAACGGTTGTTTATTAAAGGCCGTTCCTGATTGTTAAAATCAGTATCGGTTGTTCTTAAAGGCCGTTCCTGATTATCAACATCAGTATCGGCTAATAACAAACAACCGTTCCTGATTGTCCATATCAGTATCGGCTATATCAAACAACCGTTCCTGATTATGGGATTTAGTGTCGGTTATTTAACCGTTCCTGATTAGTTATACTATCTGTAACAGCTGGGTCAGTGTCGCCTCTAGGTCCGTTCTTGATGCGTGTTTTTAACCGTTCCTGATGTGTGTTTTTCCACTAGTGTTTCAGAAGGAATTTTCTGATAAATGGGCTAAGGAAGTACATAAGAAATGTGGCCCATTTAAATGGAATGCAGTGTGATTAAGAAAAAAAAAATCACGATTAGAGATTTAATTATGAGAATATTGTTGGAATCGAAAAAACTAAGAAGATTAATCATAAAAATAAATATTGGTTTTGTTATTCTTTGATATTTTAACAGTAATTATTTTTTTTGTTCTGACGAACATGAAGAAGAATTGGTTGTGCAAATTGATCTATTGAGATAGGAGTTGAGATAGGATTACAAAACCCTTGGCATCTTCTGTCGAGTTTCTGAGAAAAAAAAGAAAAGAGATAGGGGTAATTTTTGTTATCACATTGAAACATTCAAAATTTCTAATTTTTTTCCGTCAAAATTGAATTTCTAATTTTGTTTCCCATTGAAAAAATGTCTGTCTTTTCTTCCAATTGGTTGATCAAATCTGAAAACTTTAATTAAAATGTCTTTCTTTTCTTCCAATTAATTGATCAAATCTGAAAAATTGAATTAAATCATCAATTCTTTATTAAAGCCTGATATGCCTAATTTGCTAGAATTGAGTGAGTCAATATCAGGTAATATAATATAGTTTAGATTCAGACCATCCAATCAGAATCCAAACCAAGTTTGAGGTGAAATATATGTACGGATATCTTTAATATGCGTGCAAATTTTGACGAGACAGTTTAGATGTAAAGAGAAATATTGTGTTCCCTTAGATGATATGAATTGAATTGAGAGTAGAACTAGGGTGTTCTTAACTTCACTAGGCCTCTTTGTGAACTGAATTCTAAAATCTATCGGATTAATTTTAAAAGACGAATTCATACCATTGAAACTCATCTACCTTACAAGTGATGTGTCTACATGCAAAAAAAATTTAAATTTTGAATTAATTTAGTATAAACTCATCGATCCAGTCAATATTAGAAGGTATATAAATTAATTTTAATGCATTCATTTTTTGGACGTTTTTGACCACTTGACTCTATACAAAATTAATTCGAAAATTTTAAATTTTTGAATGTAGACACAAAGAAGTTTTGTGAACTTAAGAACACCCTAGTTCTACTCTTGAATTGAATTGAGTTCTAATGATAAATGTTTTAGTCATTTAATTGGGTGCGAATTCTAGTATGGGCTCTATAGTTTATTTTGCCTTACAGTTTTCTAGTATGGGCCCTATGGTCGAGAACTCTCTCTCCTGTATTATTTGTTCCAGAATATATAATTCTCACCAATATCTCGTGCACCATGCCCCCATTAGTCCCTTTCCTATAATAATCTATGTAGAAAGCATATAGGGGCAGCACTGAAATAGATGCTAGTCCCTTTCCTCCCATTACACACTCTTAGGGCCTGTTCGATGTTGCTGTGGAAATGGGTATGGGCGTGGGTTCAAAGAAAAGTTGAACTAAATTTTACTGTTGCTGTGGGAAAAAAAAATTCACTCTTGAGTGAATTTTTTTTTCCTACAGCAACAGTGTTGCTTCCGAACAAGCCCTTAGAATTTTTTCGCATTCATCAGTCAAAAGTAGTGCAGTCAAAAGTACTTTAAGAATTTGTTTCTCCAATATCTTATTTTTGACTCATCCATTAGATATCAACTGGATGTTTTATGCAAAACTGAGGGTAAAGTATATATAGTTCAACACTATTTTTTTCAACCTTTGTAGCTATTTATTATTATAATTTCTCAATAATTTAGTATTGCAAAAATGATGTTTTATCTTGGATTCTGGTTGAACAATTTTCATAACTTGCCCTCATTAAAAATGATTATTTAAAGAAAACTGCAAACCCAGTGAGATATCCTATATATTTGATTCCTAAACAAATTAGCTGGATTATGAAATTAACTTGTATAAAAACCCAGTTGTAAACAGTACATGTAACTTCATGCACGTTGGCTGAGAAAGTCATTTAGAGCAGTTAGGCCATTCAATATGAACATTGTTTGGTTAGGCTCACATTGACTTGGGTCAACCTTGCCTTTTTTTTTTAAAGCTTGGTATTTTCTTTTTGACCAGCCTTAATGGTCACTCCAAAGAAAATGCTAGATATTCTATGACATCATCATTGGCAAACAAGAATTTAACAATAAAAAAACATAAGTTTTCCAAAAAATTTCCTTCATATGACATCATCATTTATTGGAAATTATTGATAGACATTCTATAATATTCGTGATTAATATTCTTGAAAGTTTGCCATATATTTATACATATTGTTCTCAACATGAAAAGCTCTAATAAATATCAATTATTTGCAGTATAAATTACAAAGAAATTGTTCCAAAAAGCACAACATTAAATAATAATAAATCAAAATGAGGGACATTTTTGTAACTTTTTCCAACAAAATTAAAGTATTTAGAACTGACGAATGAGTAGGTTTATTCGGTCATAAATATTTATGTAAATTGGGAGCCCAACAGAGGTCTTTATGAGTGCGTTACCTTCTTAATTAGTGGGCCTCACCATCTGCACCAACCCACTTGTAATGGGAAAGATAAACGTTCAAAGGTACATTACAACGAATATTGACACTCAATATGCCAAGACTCACTCGGTCTTTGGCAAATTTCTTTTCAAATTTTTAGCAATAATTCTCACAATCAAGTCTATTTTTTTCTTCATAATAAGTTTCATAATATATAATTGTAATGTCATATCACTCTTGATAAGAAAATTTTCCTTAGTCTTTAATTGCATTTTAAAATTGTTTCAAATGTCTATTTGGTTTTTCTTATGTAGGGTCTCATTTTAATAATCACTTATACCAAACTTCATATAGTAAGGATAGCATGTATTATGCTTACTAAGAGGATTTGGTGAGTACAGCTCTAAAAATCTATTGGATTTACTTTAAACAGCAAATCCAAATTGTTAAAATACTTTACAAATTAGAAAGGCATATTTACAACAGTAAATTTTTAACTTGGGTCTTTCAGTAACTGATGAACCTCAAAACAATTATAAGAAAATTAAGTATTGACCATCTTTTCATAAATTATTTTAATAAAAATACTTGTATCGTACATGGCTTGAACTAAAAAACAGTGTTTGAAAACTAAGCAGAAGCATACACGGACTCTTTAGTAAAAACTGTGTATGAAGTAGTACATAATATGTACACGGTTCATTAATAATAAAATGTATACAAAAATTGGTGATTTCCAGATACGGTTCGATACTAACACCATGTGTGTATGTTGGAGCTTTTTTTCGCAGAAGCACGTCCTTCCATTACACACTGTTAATTTAGAATTTTTTTCGCATTCGTATATAATATGCCGTGTAGTAGTGGTCATCAGTCAAAAGTAGTGCAGTCAAAAGTACTTTAAGAATTTGTTCCTCCAGTATCATATTTTTGAATCGTCCATTAGATATCAACTTGATGTTTTATGCAAAAGTGAGAGTAAAGTATATATAGTTCAACACTATTTTTTTCAACCTTTTTAGCTATTATTATAATTTCTCAATAATTTATAAGTATTGCAAAAATGATGTTTTATCTTGGATTCTGGTAAAACAATTTTCATAACTTGCCCTCATTAAAATTGATTATTTAAAGAAAACTGCAAAACCAGTGAGATATCCTATATATTAGATTCCTAAACAAATTTGCTGGATTATGAAATTAACTTGTATAAAAACCCAGCTATAAACAGTACATGTAACTTCTTGCACGTTGGCTGAGAAAGTCATTTAGAGCAGTTAGGCCATTCAATATATATGAACATTGCCTTTTTTTTTTTAAAGCTTGGTATTTTCTTTTTGACTTGGGACAACATTGACTTGGGTCAACCTTGCCTTTTTTTTTAAAGCTTGGTATTTTCTTTTTGACCAGCCTTATGGTCACTCCAAAGAAAATGCTTTACGAGAATCATCACTGGCAAACAAGAATTTAACAATAAAAAACATAAAATTTTCCAAAAATTTGATTTGCCAGATTAAATAAATTAATTAACGTGGGAATTACGTACGGCTTTTCTAAATTGATTCCACACGGCATCGAGAAATTTGAGTACAATTTGTTTGTATGTATAGCTGGATATATTTGTTTGTATGTATAGCTGGATTTATTTGTTTGTATATATAGCTGGATTTATTAAATTTGAGTACAATTTGTTTGTATGTATAGCTGGATATTCTATGGCACTTCTCGTGTGATGGCTTGTGCCTGGGCATAGTATCATGGTTGTAATTTGAGAATAGTTCCGAGTTCGCAATTCGGATATAATACGTGTTATTTTGTGATACAAATAATCTATTCAAAAATAAATAAATTTTTTGAAAATTTCACCAATAAAGAGGATAAATAATATGTTGTCCATACAATTTGACAAATTCGAGATCAATCTAGAAATACACTGAAAAATAATAATACGGATATCATTTAGAAATTTTGTTACTGCATGTGAACACGATGCCAATCAGTTGTTGTGACATCACAATTAATTGCAACTAGATGGGAAGTAATTTTTAATTTGATTCGTTAATGTATAGCTGAATTTATTAAATATAGCTGGATTTATTAAATTGCCGTGAAAACACGTACGCTTTTCTAATTTGATTCGTTAATGTATGGTGGTTTCACTATGGCCATATTGTAGAAAATTGTAACTGGAATATTTTGGTGACGTATCACATCAACAATATCTACTTGTATAAGTAGGTGCAACTGGAATATTTGGGTGAACCATTGAGAGCTTCTCACATTAATTCAAGATGTGCTATTTCTCACCCAATTTCATCCTCCTCCTCCTACTCATTCTAGCCTTCTCGGCAAATTGCTGTATTCAGCATGAGAGAGATGCCCTGCTTCAATTCAAAGCCGGTGTCGATGATAAGAGTAGTCGTCTCGCTTCATGGAGAGGCGAAAAATGCTGCAACTGGGCAGGGATCCGATGCAGCAATCAAACAGGTCATGTTGTCAAGCTTAACCTTCGAAATACCAACCTTAAACAGATCTATGACTACAAAGGTATCATCTCTGGCTTGACAGGGAAGATCAGCCCATCTTTGTTATTTCTTAGTGATCTGAAGCACTTAGATCTAAGCTTCAATAATTTTAGTGGGACGAATAAATTTCCAGAATTTATTGGTGCATTTAGAAACTTAAAGTATCTCAATTTGTCTAACACGGGTTTATCAGGAACGATACATCCTCAGCTTGGGAACCTTTCTAAGTTGTTGTACTTTGATCTTGGGAATGACTATTATGATTTTATATTGAGGGCAGATACATGGTGGTTATCTAATATGAGGTCCCTACAATATATGGACATGTCAGGAGTTTATTTCAAAGATTCAAATGACTGGGTGGAAAGTTTGAACAAACTATCATCACTTGAAGTGTTAGTTTTGTCCGATAACAATCTAACCCAAATTCCCAGTACACTCACTTTTGTGAACTTCACCTCTCTCAAAGTGCTTCATCTTTCTTATCAAAACTTCAATACCACCATACCCAATTGGGTGGGCAGTTTACATAGTTTAAATGTTCTAATTCTCGAAGACTGTAACCTGGTGGGGCCATATCCCGCTACACTGGGAAATCTAACTTCTCTAAACAAACTTTCCTTCAGTTATAATTCACTAATTGATGGCAAGGAACCACCACTACATAGGCTGACAAAATTAACGTACTTATCTTTGTCAGAAAACAATATAGAAGGAGATATTAAAGAGTTATTATTGAGAAAGTTGTCAAACTACACATGGGGGAATCTGGAGTATTTAGATATTTCATCTACTAACTTGAACGGAACTTTGGAAGGATGGATAGGAGACATGACAAGTGTAACTTATCTTTACCTTAGCGGTAATAACCTAAATGGTACAATACCAACTGATATTGGAAATTTAACAAATCTGGTTAATCTTGATCTTAGTTATAACTCCCTCACAGGATTACTATCAGAAACTCAACTAGCTGGTTTGTCAAAACTCAAGTATTTAGACCTCACACATGCCAACATAACTATTTTGTTTGGTAGTGATTGGACCCCCTCTTTTCAATTGAATACAATCTCGTTGAGTTCGAATAAACTAGGGCCAAAATTTCCCTCTTGGATCCGGAGACAAGTACAAATTGAGAATCTAGATCTGTCAGACACTGGAATTGATGACAGTATACCCGATTGGTTTTGGAGCTTATCTTCACTTAGGTACCTTGATTTGTCTACTAACATGCTTAGAGGGAAGTTACCATTCAGCTTGGTGCACATGACCAAACTCACGGATATGGATTTGAGTAATAATCAGCTTGTGGGTAAAATACCATTTCTTCCTACAAGTTTATGGTATCTGGATCTTTCGAATAACTCCTTGTCAGGACAACTGCGTAAGAACTTTAAGTCACCATATAAGAACAAATTGATAGTTTCGAAAAATCACACTATTGAAGTTTTAGAATTGTTTCCTTGTGGATTAACTAGTTTGTGGTTTCTTGATCTCTCGAGTAATAGTTTATCGGGGCATCTTCCTCCTTGCTGGTCAAACATCAGTAGAGCACTAAATCTTGCAAATAATAAGCTCTCTGGAGTTGTGCCCAGCTCTTTGAGTTGTTCAGTGACACTAACAATGCTTCATCTTGAAAACAACAATTTAACTGGAGAGTTTCCATTTGATTTGCAATTTTGCAGAGGATTACAATTGCTTGATCTTGGAGAAAATAATTTTCACGGGATAATACCCGATTGGGTAGGAGAAAGCTTTCCCCAGATGGCATTCCTAAGATTGCGGTCCAACTTATTTTCTGGTAATATCCCATCCAAGTTGACACAACTCAAAAATTTACAAGTCTTAGATCTTGCAAATAACAACCTTTCTGGACGGCTACCAAGAGGTTTGGATAATTTTACTAGGATGAGTGATCAAATAACAATCTTGTCCTCCTCGGTGTTGACATATAGTGGTGAGAGTTTAAATGCAATGACCAAAGGGTTGAAACTTCAGTATGATAATTTTGGTCTTATATTATGGAAGAGTATGGATTTGTCAAACAATAATCTAATCGGGGAGATACCTCAGGAGATAGTTTTTCTTGCTGGTTTATTGAATCTAAACTTGTCCAACAACCGCTTAATAGGAAACATTCCGCTTGTAATCGGAAACATGACATCTCTAGAGTCACTTGACTTTCACATGAATAACCTGTCTGGGACTATACCGCAAAGCATATCCGCTTTATACTCTTTAGAAAAACTCAATTTTTCTTACAATAATCTATCTGGGAGCATACCAACTGGGCATCAGTTGCAGGCGCTTGATGACCCGTCAATCTATACTGGTAATCCATACCTATGTGGACCCCCACTGAAGACGAGTTGTGGTAGCAGTGAGATACTTCCTCAGAGTGATGGTCACAATGATTCTGATTTAAAAAATGCTGGTGATAGGGACAAGTGGTTGTATTTGTTCATAGAGTTTGGGTTTGTGGCAGGATTTTTGCTGGTGTTTTTTATCCTACTATTCAAAGTGAAGTGGAGGTATACTTATTTCCAAGTGGTGGATATTGTGTTTGACAGGTTGTATGTGTTGATGTTGAAGCCAAAACTCAAATGGCCTTCGGCCCATTAAGTCATTTTGACGAAAATGACTTCCGTATGGGAAATGAATTGGAGACAGTGAGATGTGATTTGAACTCCAAGCCGTCCATTCTATTCTTCTCCAAGCTCATTCTAGGATTTCTTGTTATCTTAACTCAATCCACCTTAATACACTAGAAAATCTCAAATTAGTGTATGAAATTGTAAGAGAGTGTTAGAGTGGGTATTAATAGCTTGATTATTTTCTTGTATTTGTAAAGACTCAATTTATCTAGTGAATTTGCACTGTGTGCTCCCGTGGTTTTTTCCCGAAAGGGTTTCCACGTAAAATCTTGTTTTTTATTTTTATTTTCTTGTGCTTGATTGCTTGTTTGTGTTGGCTTCTTGTTTCATTTTCATATATCTCCATTTGGTTGGGTATCGGTGTATACCCGCAAGGTGCTAGATAAAATTACTTCTTGAACGCTTCCACATCTACCCCAACAGTATTGAGACCAAGAATTAAATCAGAAAGCCAATAGATTATAATCATCTAACGTTAACTATTGAAGTTGTAAGCAGGACAAGGATAGAACAGAAAATTTAAATTGGAATTTAAATACAAAATACATATTAATTGTTGCAGTTAAATTCAAATTCAAGTCTCCACAGTAATCTTGTAGAAGTCAACCCGTTAATATATAATCACACGGTTAGTGTTTTACGAGAGGAAAACGAGAAATATATAGACATTTTTAAATATTATAAAATGTAACCATAGTACCACCATTTTTTTAGATTAAACGATTGATCCCAATAATGTGAACATGCCTCCAGACAATTAATAGGGTTCCACAAGATCCCTTCATAATAAAATTATTTATTAGTTTGTCAATATTTTTTTATTAATTTGAAAATTGTAGAAATTAAAATTAAATTTACTTGATGCGTTGTGGGGCACAACTATGGATGTAAACGGATCGGATATTATCCGATTTTATCCGGATTCGAATCTAAAAAATTACTTAAATTATCCGATCCGTATCAGTATCTGAGACTATCCGTATCCGTATCCATATCTGAAAATTTATAACGGATAAGGATATTGTTTGATTTTTAACTATCCGTAACTATCTGTTATCCGACTGTTTATATCCCTGAACCACAAAAAAGATACTCTGTTCTTAAATTAATTTATTAAACTGCATATACATACCAATGATTTATTAAATTGCATATACATATATATTCTGATGAACAATTTAACACTATGACATAATAAGTAACTATTGCTTTGATAATATGATATATGTTTTGTAACCAACAAACTTATTATGAAAAAAATTAGATATAATTTATGAATAAAACAATTATATTTAAATGTTATTCTTTATTAGAATGTACATTAGTAATTTATTTTTAATTATCCGAATTATATTCATATCCGTATTCGTATCCGTCCGATATCCGATCCGTTAATATATAATCACACGTTTAGTGTTTTACGAGGAAAACAAGAAATATATAGACATTTTTAAATATTATAAAATGTAACGATAGTACCACCATCTTTTGAGATTAAACGATTGATCCCAATTATGTGAACATGCCTCCAGACAATATAATAGGGTTCGACAAGATCCCTTCATAATAAAATTATTTAATTATTTTGTCAATATTTTTTCATTATTTGAAAATTGTAGAAATTAAAATTAAATTTACTTGATGCGTTGTGGGGCACAACTAAAAGCATCCTCATCAAGTTTCATGCATATGATTGTTGTTAATAATATATCAAAGACCGTCCATTTTTCTCATAAAAATTCAAATTGATTGGTAAATGGTAAGAATATATAAATCTCATAAATTTTATATGCATGGCATGTGTTCCATATTAACTATATCCTATAATATTAGTTTCTTACTTGAATTATGATATATTGATATCTTAATCATTTTAGAATGAAGATACTATGCATAGCATAGATCAATCCGTATTATTAATTCATATATCTATTTTTGGTTGTCTAAACAGTAGATCTGAACTGCTCAACATGATTTTTGTATGAAAATGTTATTTGGGACCAAATTTTACAAAAAAAAAAAAAATTTTAAATATTAGAAAAATGAATTCATAGTACGGATCAATATGTGATATGATAGCGCCATGGCATCACGAGGAGTTTTCTTTCTAATTAAGAAAATGGCAGAAGGAAAAAATAGAACCTGAATTGTTGCCAGAAATATAAAACAAGATCATTCAAGTTGCCACAAACCAAGCATTGTTTCTCTCTCTTATCTTTTTTGGGCCGCTAAATAGTTAAATAGTATACTGGTCTCTCTGAAAGCCCAATTAGAATTTTATAGGCCCGCTTCTATATTAATACAAACATCATTTCTTTTTCAATCCGAGTTGCTGTTAATATTTACCCTTCCTCCCAAAAGAATTTTGAGTTCAATCAGGGCGGATCTTCAGCTCTGAGCCATCTATAATTTTAATTTTTTTTAATTATGTATTTTAAAATTTAATTGAACTTTAAAATTTAATTATGCTTTTGGAAACTCCGGACCCGCTCGAGTTCTCCTCTGAGCTGGGACTCAAGCTGTCACGTTAAGAAAATTTTATAATAAAATTTCAATCATTTGTTTATTTAGAATGTTTAAAACGGAATCGAAATTTGATCGACGAGCGAGGAATGGGAAATTTAAAACACGTTAAATGGGTTTATATTGAATTTTTAAAATTATTCGGACCATTGATTCATCCTAGCACGAATCGCGAAGCACCCTCTTTGATAATCCCTAACCCCTCCCTCTTCTCCCTTGCGTGTGGCCGGCCAAAGAGAAAGAAAGAGAAAGAGAGAGAGAGAGAGAAGAAAAGAGAGGGAGAGCTCCGAAATCCCGTCGGATTGCGCCACCGTCCGGGAAATCGAGATTGAAACCGAGAAGGCAGCTGTAGATCTCTCCTAGCCATTCCGTCGGTAATTTTTCTTTACCCTTCTTCGTTTGAAAATCCGAGATTTCTCGAATCCGCGGGTTGTTCGTTTTAAACCCGAGATTAGTGTTAGAATTGATCGAACTCTAACTCCTTTGAGCTTCTCATCTCTCATTTACCAATTTTCTCCGTGATTTCGTCTCCCATTTTGGGATTTCCCATTCTAGGGTTTTGATACCAAATCCCGAATTGAAACGCGGCATTGATTGGTTAGGTTAGTCCGACCAACTAGACTTGTTATCGGTAGGGTTATCTCTTGATCGGGAAAGGTTAGAACATGAAATGGTTAAATCGAGGTTTCGACCAAATTAGGGTTACACCAACCGGCCAACCGAATTGATGCGTAAACCAGAATAGCGAACCAGTACAGGAATGAGACCTAATTGAGATGGTATACGTGGAATGTAGGTGTAGGCTCGGTTGAGCAAAGGTTTGCAGGGCATTCTGAGACGCCTGATCCGTAGTCACGTGGTACGCCTATTGCCAGCAGGTGCGGGATTCTTGGACTTGTTTGATAATTTATATTCATGAATTAAACTGTTTCCAATTGTCATGTTGAACTGCTTGATTGATTGCATAATCGAATTGTTTGAATCATATGCATAACCGTATTAAATTAGAACTGATATGTACTGAAATCGCCTTATTGCGGGCCGCAACAACTCCCATTACGGGCCGCAATCAACAGCGTAGCTCAAAATATAGACTGACTGACTCTCTGACTACTTGGCTGCGGGCCGCAATAAATTCATTGCGGGCCGCAATGAACTTAGCAGAATGAAATACTCTCTGGCTGAAAATGGAGTACTTTGTTGCGGGCCGCAACCACAGCCATTGCGGGCCGCAATAAGGGCCTGGAAAATGCCAATAAGAGTTGGAAATTTTCGGGTAATTAAGTTGCGAGCCGCAATAACCCCATTTCAGTCCGAAATGAATATCATAGTTGTATTTGCATGTTGAATGGTATATCGTTTGTTTGTGTTCTTTTGTTTTGGAAACTCGGTCGAAA
>JAJGRW010000746.1:254107-321673 GCA_025461045.1 Carex parvula
AGGAGTGTGTGGCATGATTTTTTTTTTTTTTTTTGCAACTTAGAATACACAAAGTTAGCTACTGGACAGACTATAGTGGTGAACAGTCTGTATCTCTCTGTTTTCTTCTTTCTTTTGTAAACCAAGTTAACAGTAAGAGACTACACAGGTTAGGTGGTTCAGAAATTTGCACAGAATATCAATGTATCACGGAAATTAGCTTCTTTTGGTGTTCAAAAGTATCCCCATAATTAGTATCCTCATAAATTTCAATGTACAATTTTAAGAAAGGAAGAAAGACAAAGCTACCAATAAAGTTAAATACACTGTTTTTCTTTGTTTTATTAATTTCCAACCAAAGAAGCTGTTGCCTGTTGGTAAGATTTGCTGATCTCGTGTAGAACCAAATCAATATGCAGCAAGCTATCTCAACTTTTGCATATTGATATGCCAAGTGGCAAGTACAATGTTCAGAGTTGTACTGTCAACTATCTTCATTTTCATTAAAACATTATTTAAAAGGATTATCATCTATCAATACTTGAAAGGTACTTTTCACACAGCAAGGCAGAAGGCTAGAAAGACATCACTTTTGCAAACTTTTCAAGTCCGGTATCATTATAAACTTCCAAAAAATAAAAAAAATGGAAAGTGACAAGAAGGTGGAAAGAATAATCCCACTAGGACTGGCGTCAACTGACAATTAAATAACTGGGATTTGCTAGGTGCGACAGTTACCGTTACCGGTACCGGTACCGGTACGACAAATAGTGTAATAGACAACCGCAATGATTGTGGGGATTATTTCACTTGAAAATTATTTAAGAAAATAATAAGTACCTGTGGTGGGGTAGAGCCGACCGGTACGGGGACAGGAACAGGCACAGCTACAGGCCCGGTACCATGTTGCGTGACCACATGAATTGGAGGCACCGCACGCTGAGTCTGGAGACGGGACGCCCTCGTGGTATCGCTCTGAGTCTGTACCGTGGGGTCCATCGCCACCACCACAACCTCCTTTTCTCCTTGAAGGTCTCCATCTTTCCTTTCTGTTTGTTCAACATCTCGGGTTTTCTTCTCCTCTTTTTCTACTACCTCTGATCTCTTTTCTTCCTTTCCTGCTTCCGCCTCTGTTGACTGCAAATAATTAAAGTGATTAGAATGAAGGAGAAGAAAGAAGATAGTGGTTGCTCTAAGAATTGAGAGAAAGAGAGAGGAGTTCGTACTGGGTCGATGGCGCCCATATCTGATGGAATTTCGCTCTTTCAATTTGCTTCTAGCTATCAATGGAGCTCTCTCTTGCTCTCTCTATGTGGGGGTGTAGTGTGGTTGTGTAAATTAGCGCGCTTGTGTTTGGTTGCGTTACTCTAAGTCGCTTTCGTAACTATCTATCTATCTATCTCAATCTCTCCTCTCTCTCTCCCTCTCTCTCTGTCAATCCGCTTTGAAGCCACGAGGGAATGGTGTAGATTGGAAGAAAGGAAAGGGGAGAGATTGCCAGATTGGGGTATCGCTAATTTTGTGACCGTTGGTGTGGCGTTTTCTTTCGAGACTGTTTTTTCGTTTTTTCTTTCCTGCTCAGTATGTCAGAGCGCACGAGCGTTTAGTGTGATGGCTGTTACGCCTCTCCCAACTTGTGACACCTATAAGTGGCTTAAAAAACAATATCAAAATTAAAACTAATGGAATCCTAAGAGCATATGCATCCTTGAAACTATTAGAGTTTATAATCTGACGTGGCAGTTGCTAAACTAGTTTTAGGAATGTAGATAGATTTCTTATTTAGCAACTTTGCTCAATAATTTTTTATTAAGAAATCGTTTATAAACTCTGACGTGGCAAAACGATTGGCCTGTATTCGCTAAATTAGTTTAATTTACTGCTGATGTAGCTTATCAATTTAATTTACTAATGATGTGGCTTATTAGAAACTCTAAAATTAGTTTCAGGGATGTGAACATTTAGAAACTTCAGAGTCTATAATTTCTTAAAAACAGTTAACAGTTATTTAGAAACTCTAAAAGTTTCAGGATGTAGATGCTCTAATTCTAACATATTCTGGCCCAATATGTTCATCTTAATTATAACATATTCCGGCAAAATCACACGTTTAATTTTTATGTTTCTATATTCATTTAAAAGCATTAAATGTATATCTTAGTCTACCGTTGGAATAGTCATGTTAATACATTTTATTTCCAATTTGTGAGACATATTAAACATTTTAAGCTTCTTATGTCTTTATAAATTATTCTTGTGTATCATTGAAAAATACACTTTTAAGCAATTGTAAATTGTGATGTGTCACTTTTAGCAAGATTACTAAAGTAACAATTACTCTATATCTATGAATTGCAAATTGTAATTTTCGTATTAATATTAATATTTGCAATTCCTTTTACAAGTGGGATGAAGATGATCTTATACATTATATTCATAAAATTACAGTAAAATAAACAAGTAATTAAAAAAGTGAAATTGTTGATGAAATGACACTAAAATTCTTCTCTTTGTGTATTACTTTTTTAGACAACATATGTCATATATTGGACTAATTCAATCTAGGGTGTTCCTAAGTTCACAAAGATACTATGTGAACTTAACTTTAAAATCTATCAGATTGATTTCAAGAATGGATCTGAACCGTTGAAGCCTGTCTATTTTACGAGTGATGCGTCTATATGCAAAAAAATTAAAATTTTGAATTAATTTTGTACAGAGTCAAGTAGTAAAAAAATGTTAAAAATAAATACATTAAAATTAATTTATAAAACTTCTAATTTTGACCGTTTGACTTTATACTAAATTAATTCGAAAGTTTAAAATTTTTGCATGTAGACGTATCACTCGTAAGGTAGATAAATTTCAACGATTCAGATTCATTATTTGAAATCAATCTGATATGTTATAGAGTTTAGTTGACAAAGAGTTTGGTGAACGTGTTGTATGTTTAATTTTGAAATATAAATTTCAGAGATAAACGTGTTGGGAGTTACACGATCATTATTCAGATGGTGTTGAGATTCCCCTCTTAAAATAATGTAATTATCTTTTACTCGTGAGGGGGTTTGTTGGGCCCCTTGACGGTATATTTAATATTATCAAGTATTAAACATGTGATAATGTGATAAAACCAAGTCATGCGGTAAAGTTTGTTATCATGCCCGACATTTTTATTAATATCCAAAGTTTAATAGAAATTAATTAATATACCCAGATTCTCTGAGTATTTATAAAAATACTCTTACCGGCCATTTACTGGCCGGTACTCTTAATTTTCTTTTTAGAGACACTATGAAGAGTAAGATGCTGAAATCTAACACTAAACATTCGAATTTTTAGTTTACATTATTTGTTAGATTACTTCTTTTGATGTATAATTAGCATATTTATACTAAAATACGCTAAATTTCTTGAAATTATGTTAAATTACGCTGAATTACACTAAATTACATTAAATTACGCTAAATTATGTTAAATTACGCTAAATTACGGTACATCATCGATGTTTTTGAAATGAAACATCGATGTTTTATTAGCCTTAGCATTGACAATTAAGTAGGGTAATGCTAAAAAAACATCGGTGCGCCGCTGATGTTTTATTAGTCTTAGTATTGGCAATTAAGCAGGATAGTGCTAAAAAAACATCGGTGCGTTGCTGATGTTTTTGTAATGAAACATCGATGCACTTCTGCCGTCATTAAGCTGTGCATAAAGCATCGGTGCGTCATCGGTGTTTTTGCACGAAAGCATTTTTTTTTAAAAAACTTTAAATGGCCATAACTTTGGCTAGGAAACTCGGATTTGCGCGTATGACCCCAATTTGAAAAGCTTGGGACGAGACTTGGGCAATGGCGCCCTATGCGTCATCCCAAGGGGCTAGCGGAATCAGAATTGCAAAAGAATGTCGTTTAGTGCCTCAAAAATTGAGTTAAAATTTTTTATCATCGGTAGACACAACAACCCGTATGCGGCTGGTGACAGTGTCGTATGCGGCTGATGATTAGGAATGATAGGAAACCTGAATCACATTAAAACAACTGGATCAACCTGAACTTAGTACCTAAAAAAATGTAGTTTAGTGTTCGCATGCGGCTAATGAATTTAATTATTTAAAACTATGTTAGCGGAATTTTGCGTATATCATTTTAATTATAATTATTATAATTTTGCGTATTTCAGTATAATTAGCAAAATTAGCGTAATTTAGCGTAATTTAGAGTAATTTAACATAATTTCAAGTAATTTAACGTATTTTAGTATAAATATGCTAATTATACATCAAAAGAAGTAATCTAACAAATAATTTAAACAAAAATTTGAATTTTTAGTGTTAGATTTCAGCATCTTGCTGTCTCTAAAAAAAAAATTAAGGGTATCGGTAGGCAAATAAATAGAGTACCGGCTAGAAAATGACCGATATGGATTTTTTTATAAATACTCAGTGGATCTGAGTATATTAATTAATTTCTATTAAACTTTGGATATTAATAAAAATGTCGGCTACTATGCTAACTGGTTGCACTATAGTATGAATAATTTTTCAAGGCTCACATCAGTTTTGAAATTTAGTGGAAATGATCTAAAGATATTTAAGGGGATGTAAAGTCATTTTACAGTTGTCGTGGTTGTACCACTGAAGATGTTATAGGTAAGCTCACCTCATTTGTATATTTTAAAGATTAAATTCTCAAGTCCATGATCCAGTTTCTCTCTCCTCATTTTTTTGATCGGATAAGTCCTATATCATGCTCTTTTTTTCTTATATTAAAATTATGTGTTTAATGTGCTTATGAGTTATGATGCACTATTATATTCTGAAACAAAACTACATATCTATTTGTGCTCTTCAGTTAAAATATTGTGCGGTTAATCATTTTGTTATTATTACGTGTGTCTTTAATTAATGTATATTTATTTATGTAAAAAAAAATCCGAAAAATACTAATATTTTATAAAAATTATATTATTTTCATATTGTTGTTCTTTCAGCATATATTTATTTAGAGGAGGCTTTAAATGTCTCGTATCTTTCATGTCTCATTGTGCCTCACATCTTTTATCTCTATTTTTAAAGTCCAAACAGTCGATCCGAACCGATCAATATGATCTCCATATTAAAATGTGCTTGGAGACCAAATTTTATATTTAAAAAAATATTATCTTTTTAGATAGGTACAGAATCACTATTTTGAATGATCCAGAAACAATAATTTTTTACTAATTTAAAAATATAGTAAAAAAAGTTCAAAAAATATAAAATTTAATCTCCAAACACATTTTTATATGTCAACTATTTAAACTTAGAAAAACAAAGATAAAGAATATAAGAAACAATTCAATATCAAAGACATGAGGGTTTTTAACCCTCCTCGTTTATTTATTTATTCAAAACGATGTTCGGAAATTTAGCATGCAAATCACAGGGCAGGCGGGCAGGCGCCATTGGAGAAAATAGAGCTGCACACATTATAATACGAATTCAGATCTTCTACGGTACCGTAATAGGAATCATTTACAATTACTGGATCTTGACCATTCTTTTAACTTGGCACGAATCTCAAAGCCCAATAACTTTCCTGTGTTAGCCCGAATTCAAAGCGGTCGGGAGTTAATCTCAAACGGTAAAGTGAAGAGAATTTTTTACAGTATTGGAGAGGATACTTGTCCATTATAATTCACAGGGATATTTGATTGAGGGCGCTGTGCGTATGATTGAAGAAGCCTATTATTTGGTAGGCCTACCTCGTGCAATTAAATAATTCTGGTCATTTGTGACAGCGCATTGTGTGTCCATTAATGATGCATGACCAAATGAGAGCCTGTTTCTCCACGTTTCTTTAGAGTTTAGACTTTAGACTAGTAATAGTGCGCAACCTCATGTGTTCAAATAAAATATCCTAGACGTGACACGTGTGCACATGGGAACTCGACCGTACTTGACCAATGCAATTCATTGCTTTTTTACATGTAGTGTTTTTAACTATATTGTATGGATACGGGTATAATTTCTATAATTAAAAATTATAGGTATCATATGTCTATTATATGCATTATTTTTTATTATTTTAATAATATTATTAATTCAAAATTATATTATATTATATAAATTAAATATTAACAATTTTGAATGGGAGATGATACAATAACCTAAGTATAGATTAAATAACATAGTTACTCTATTTTAATAACAAAAGTGAGTTGGCGTAGTGGTAAGGGGTTATGTCGCTGAACCAATTGATCTGGATTCGATTCTTGCACAACGCTAGAAAATACATTTTAACGTTGGATCCAAATGCAGTTCACGGGTCTACTAGTTTGGCGCAGTCACCGTTCTGACGTATCCGGTGCATATCTAGACAGAGATAGCCGTATCCCTGCGTGTCAACGCGTATCGGAGACCGTATCAGATGATAACGGATACGCCAGGTGGCATATCGGGAGCGTATAGGGTGCGTGTTGGTATCTGATACGTACCGGATACGGGTACGGAGCCCACATAGGAGTATCCGGGTAAGATAGGTTTTTAATGATTCGTTAACAATTCTTTAATTTAATGATAATGATTTGTTAGCCATTTGCATTGAAGCAATTGCCACGTGAGGCCCGCCATACGGTTCTTTAATTTAATGATTTGTTAGCCATTTGCATTGAAGCAATTGGCACGTGAGGCCCACAATACGGTTCTTTGCTGGTACAGGCATAGATAATTACAACCGTGCTTTGATCTCCAAATTAAATTAGGCCAGATGGAATATTCTAGATTCGAGCCTAGAATATTCTTGGACCTTAACCCGAACTAAATTACGGAATTACTTTGCGTGAAAATTTAAAATGCACGTTGAAAATTCTTCCAATTTAGAAGACTCCGGGCATGGACAGGGATCCATATTCTCTCCGGTACTGTAAAAGATTCCCTTCACTTTACGGTTTGAGATTAACTCCCAGCCGGTTTGGGATTCGGACTGACAGAGGGGGCAGTATTATTGAGCTTTGAGATTCGTGCCAAGTTAAAAAGAACGGTCTAGGTCAAGTAATTGTAAAAGATTCTCTATTACGGTACCGGAGGTGATGTGAATTCGCATGGACAGGTCACAGGTGGGCAGGCAGCCAAAAAGAGTCGTGCACAATTTTAATTTTGCGTGAATTGGTAATAGCCGTGGGCTATAATTAAGTGGTCATTAATTTCAATTAAACTACTAAATCCATCAATTTAACAATTTTAACATTCGCAGAAGATAACTTACAATTTTGGAATCCAACCAAAAACTAATATTTGATCTAGTAGCAGAGAGTAACACTGTGTGTGCCGAAATTTATATTAATATTTAAAAAAATTCAAAATTTAACAATCTGCATCTGTTTTCAGAGAATAATTTAGATCCGGGCTTACTTTCGGAGAATAATTCTTGGGATCTAAAGTTTCACTTTCCGGACAATTATTCTCCAGATCCGGGCTTACTTTCGGAGAATAATTCTTGGGATCTAAAGTTTCACTTTCCGGACAATTATTCTCCGGATTTGAGTTTTTTTTAAATTAAACAGAATATGTTATGATTTATTTATTTTTATTAAAATATTAGAAATATTTATATATTTTATATATTTTTTGAAAATAGATGAAATACTATATAATTAGATTTATTAGAAAGACTGCGACGAATACTCCGGATCAATATTTTTTTTAGGCCAGATTTTTTGCAGTTGTAAGAAAAATTAAAATATTTCTTTGTGTGTTATTGAAAAGAAAATTTTTGGACTGAGTTATTGATTCTGGTTCAAAAGTCACTTCTAAGTAAATAAAGAAAATATTGTGCTCCTTCTAGTACATTTAAATTCTAAGATATTGTATCTATTTTAAAAAAAAATTGATATGAAATCATTTCGTGTTGGAGCAAATTCTCATTTTTTCGAAATAGAAAACCATGATATTTTTGTATTTACCAGAAGTGACTTTTGAACTAGAACCAATATCTCAGATTCAAAATATTTTATTTTTTTCAATAACACACAAAGAAATAGTTTAATTTTTCTTACAACCGCAAAAAATCCGGCTGAAAAATGTTAGTCCGGGTTATTTGTCGCAGTCTTTCTAATAAATCAAATTATATAGTATTTCATCTATTTTCAAAGAAATATATAATATATTTCTAATATTTCAATACACAAAAAAAATCATAATATTTTCCGTTTAATTAAAAAATATAAAAAAAAATAAAAAACCTCCGGAGAATAATTCATATCCGGAACCCCAAATCCGAAGAATAATTTTCCGGAAAGTAAACCTCTGAATCCGGAGAATAATTTTCCAAAAACTAAGCCTGGATCCGGAGAATTATTCTCCGGATTGAGCAAAATTAGAATTTTTCCGAATTTGGATGCAGAATATTAAATTTTTTATTTCTTTTTGGAATATTAACAAAAATTTCGGGTGTGTGTGAGGTCGTGGATTCAAAATCCGAATGAAAATTCTTTATGGACAATTAAATGAAAGTTGATAGGTTAGATTTTCATCTTTCCATCTTAAAAAAAATTAGAATTCAATCATCTATTATAAATTTATACACGTTACAAATGATAAATTTTATTGTGAATTTCAATGTTCATCACATGACTTAAAATTTGTAATAGTGGATATTTAATGTCATTTGACCAAATATTAGATGAATAACGTGTTTGACCAGATATTAGATGAATAATGTGTTTGACCAGATATTTAATGTCATTTGACCAAATATTAGATGTAATAGTGAATATCCAAAACGTTGAAATCCAGATATCTTATGAGTAGTGTGTTTATATGTGAAAATTTAAAATTTTCGAACTAATTTTGTATGGAGTCAAGTGGTAAAAAAACGTTCAAAAAATAAATGCATTAAAATTAATTTATAAACCTTTTAATTTTGAACGATAAACTTTATACTAAATTAATTCAAAAATTTAAAAGTTTTACATATAGACACTATCACTCACTCTTAAAATACATGAATTTTAAATTCGCTATTTGAAACTAATTCAGTAGATTTTAGAATTAAGTTCACAGAAAACCTTAATAAACTTGAGAACACCATAGTTCCACTTGAGAGTAGGTCCGATGGATTTAATCACCGTCGATTTGCTTTAAGATTCGTGCAGAATGCTTTAAAATTCGTGCGTATTTGTTTCAATGTTCGTGCGCACAAATGTTAAATTAGATTGGACAGTCATCGTGCTCGTTGAACCTAAAAGTAAGTCCGATGGGCATCGGAACTACTCCGTTCTCCCATAGTTCTACTCATATTTGTATTTCTAGCACGCCAAAATTCATAATACAGCGAGGCTCAAAAACAAATTCTTCAAGTCCAGATATTAGATAGAGACATTATTTAAGCATATCCGATACCTTCAGATACAAATTATAAATTGAAAATATCCCTCGTAGAATTCTCCATTTTGTCCCGTACTAAACGAAGAGAAACAAATCTGCATATGACACTTAAATTGATAGCGAGCGAGCCTTTTGGATGGCGTGCATTCATCAAATTGATGCTTTCACCGCTCATTTCTTGTCACTTTCCAGGCGACAATTTGAGACTAACATTAATCAACAAAGTTCATCATTGATTTGTTGGCACCGCTTTCAGTTGTATCTGGTGAAAATTCTAGTCGGGGAGCGCATTGGGGACCAAACAGGAAGCTTTTCAAATTTCAAGTCTTTGGGGTTGTGACACAAATTAGTGGAATTTTGGACCGGGGCTTTTGCGAGGTTTGGTGACAATGAATTTTGTGAATTGTCTGATTCAGAGAAACCATGGAATTTAAGTTTTGTGACATATGGAAAGCGAAAAACCGACTTTTCATTCTCTTACTCTTCGCTAGATGCTTCCACACAAAAAAAAAGTCTGTTTTTTTTTTTTTTTTTTTTTCAGTTAACAACATTCTTTTTCAACATTTAAACAAGAATCACAACAGACTAGGGCGGTAAATGAGCCGAGTTTGAGCGAGTTACCTCCAACTCGAACTCAGCTCATTAAATAAATGAGCGAGTCAACTCGAGTTGGGATGGTAATAACGAGTTGTAGAGCCAACTCGAACTCAGCTCGTTATCAACTCGAGTTGGCTCACAACTCGTTTATAACTCATTTAACCAGTTAATTTTATACTACTAATAAAAGAATTTATCAGTATCCAGCAATAGTACATAAGCACTAACAATTTTTCATACAGCAACTTAGTACATAAGCCAGCAATTTTTCATACAACAGCTTAACAAAAAATATTTTTAGGATTTATTGTGACCAATGCTATGTAACTCGAGTTATAAATGAGCGAGTTGGGATAAGCTCAAACTCAGCTCATTTATTAAATGAGTCAGCCAACTCGAGTTGGAACTGACTGGAATTGTAAATGAGCGAGTTAAAGCGAGCTGTAATGAATGAGTTATGAGCGAGTTACGAGTTTGAGCAATATTGTCCTGCCCTACAACAGACCCCCTTATAGTTTCTATAGGTGCAATATATAAATCTGAACCGTTCTTTTAATCTAGCACGAATCTCAAAACAAACCCCTATAGTTTCTATAGGCTTCGGATTGAGTTTGGCCCGGTTGGTCCATTCATATATATTACACATCAGGTATCGGGGGGGATGCGGACTCTGACCGCATTCAGTTACTCAAGAATGATAAAATCAGAAAGGAAAGGCGAAGGAAGCAGATGTAAATTTGTTGTATCACTTCCGAAATTTTTATTTTCGAATTCTACACTCTATTTGACAAGATTTCGAAAAATACTCAAACCGCAGTTTTAATTTATGATTTTAGGTCCCAAAATTTAGTTTAAGGTTTTAGTCCTCTTAAAACCACAGAACAAATCCATAGTTTCGTAAAACCGGAAATTAAAATTGCGGAATAGATTTTTTTTCATGAAACCGTGAATTTAATTCACGGTTTTAGATTTTTCTGATTATTTGTTTAATTAAACAGAAAATGTTATAATTTATTTATGTTTTGTATTAAAATATTGGAAATATTTTATATATTTCTTTAAAAATAGATGAAATACTATATAATTTGATTTAATAGAAAGACTGCGACAAATAACCCGGATCAACATTTTTTAGGCCGGATTTTTTGCGGCTGTAAGAAAAATTAAAATATTACTTTGTGTTATTGGAAAAAAAAATAAAAATATTTTGAATTTGAGCTATTGATCCCGGTTCAAAAGTTACTTCTAGATAAATACAAAAAATACTGTGGTCCTTCTATTTAAAAAAAATAATAACTGGTTTGACAAAAGATGAATTGAATTCACGGTTTGAGTAATTTTTTTAATATAAAAAATCTAAAACGAAACCGCAATTTTTTTTTCCAGTTTTCCGAAACCGGGAATTTGCTATGCGGTTTTGGAGGGGCTAAAATTGTGGATTTAATTTGCGGAAAGTTGGTCCAAAACCGTGAAATAAAATTGCGATTTGGACATTTTTGGAAATCTTGTCAAACAGAGTGTGGAATTCAAAATTTATTATTTTTTTTGGATATTAATAAAAATTTGGGTATCACTTGGGCAAATTTTTTTTCATGGATTTTCATTTCCAAATAGGAATGTAGAGGATGTGACTTCTTTTTATGCTGTCATTCTCACATTTTATTTGATTTTCTTTTTCTTTATACATTATGTTCTGAAACAGTCTTAGGCATACTAATGTAATCTTATAGTTCTCATGATTGAGTTCTTGAGAGCAACTCTTATAATACTAATTTTCATCTGATCATATCTCATATTTTATCCTTTGAGGAGGGTTCCAATACCTCATGCTCTTCATACCTCATCGTATCTCATATTTTATATCTTTATTTTTAAAGTCTAAACTGTTGATCCGAACCACTCAACATGATATCCATACTAAAATATACTTGGGGATGAAATTTTATAATTTTTGAATATTTTTTATAATTTTTTAAAATAGATACAAAATCACTGTTTTTGGATCATTAAAAAAACAGTGATTTTCTACCCATCTTAAAAAATAATAATTTTTTTTTTCAAAAATTATAAAATTTCATTCCAACTATATTTTAGTATGGATGTCATGTTGAACGGTTCAGACCGACAATTTAGACTTTAAAAATAAAAATATAAAATATGAAGTATGATGAGATATGAAAAACATGAGACATTTACATAATCGTTGCTAATTTTATAATAAAAAAGAGTTTTATGCAATTGAACAAAAAAGAACCCAACCGACTTATATTACTTGTACAGACTTTCAGAGAGATTACATTTACACCAAACAACATGTTCCATTTGCGTTACTGAATCAGATTTCTGTCATAGTACATAATCTTCTTGTCTTTCATGTTACATCAGGATATCAGACTACTAAATACCTACTAGTAGATCCAAAATAATTCTCAATTTTGGATGATATCCATAATTTGATCACTCTGGTTATTGTGACTTGGTACTTATTAACTGCAACTGTTGGCTTTTGATCTTTCTTAAAATTGGACAAAAAATCCAAATCCGTTTCTTCTTCTTTTTGTTTGAGAGGAGTTTCTAGAAAGAAAGAAGCAGATTTGGATCCGAACAAAGATGGCATCTTTCTTTTTGAATTTTTTTATTAATTATCATAAAAAATAAAAAAGTCTAGAATCAACTTGATTGCTTAATTTTTTAGAAAAACTATTAATACTGAAAATCAATTACGATTTCCACTTTTGAATTTCAAAATTCAATTTCGATATGAGTTTTCTATCCGGTTATATCCTACAACTCCTAGTCACTATCACATAAAATAAAAAAGGGGAGCGCTATGCTGAGAACATTATGTGAAATTTTGAGAGCTGAGAGATATTTTTCTCTCTAAATACCGATTTTGTCCTTTTGCTCTCTCTCACAATTAATGCTTTCATTTTTATTAATATTCATTATTAATTATAAAATAATAATATTGTCCACCTTAGCTGGATTGTTTTTTAAATGCCCAAACCGGTCATACCGGTTGAGAATAAAAATGAGAACCGGCCATTAAATGGCCGGTTGGGAATTTTTTGTTGTTGTTGTTTCAAACTCTATAAATATCCATCTTTCTCTCCTCTCCCTCTCACAACTCAACTCACAGAAGAGAAAGAGAGGAAGAGAAAGAGAAAGAGAGAAATAGAAGGCAATTTCGGAGGCGATTTCAGGTTATTTTTTATTTAATTTAAATTTATTTATTTATTTTTTTAGCAACCTATACATTTAAATTAGTAACCTGACAATTGTATACAATTTACCAAAATATAGTGTGTTGGCCATGGCCATGATTTCATTACACTGTGGTGGGAAGCTTCTTACAAATACATATGGGGTTTATTACTCTAAAGAGCCAATTAATTCATTCATGGTTCCCGATGATATCTCATTTGGGACTTGAAAACCATGATTTGCGAATGCACCGATTATAATCCAGAAAGATGGAACTTAAAATTGGCAACCCGAGTGAACGATGGAACACCCCTGACCTATACCAGAGTGACGATACTAAGTGATGTTGCATGGAGAGACTTGTACGAGAGGTTAAAAGTCACCGGAAATTTTGTAATAGAAATCTACGTCAAGAGAGTTCCGATAGAGTCAGGGGTTGAAAGTTCTGGCCAAAATTCAGTTGCGTCAAATCATACAACACAACCAGAACCATACATTCTCATAGTTGCTACTGTTCATCCTTTTTGCCCCCGAAAAATCGCCTCCGAAATCGCCTTCGCTTTCTCTTATGTGAGTTGAGTGAGTTGTGAGAGGGAGGAGAGAGAAATATGTGTATTTATAGAGTCTGAAACAGCAAAAATTTTTTTTTCCAATAAATAGCCGGTTCTCATTTTTATTCTCAACCGGCCATTAAATGACCGGTTTGGGCATTTAAAAAAAACCCAGCTAAGGTGGGCATTATTATTATTTTATAATTAATAATAGATATTAATAAAAATAACGGCAATTAATGCTGTCATAATTAATACAAAAGTCAATAAAAAATATTAACAAAGAAAGTTACTTTGATAGAAAAAAGAAAAATTGTAATTTTAGTAACTCTCTCTCTCTTTTATGTGCCCAATTATAATCATTTCCACAAAATTCAAATTACACCAACCCGATTACAGCAAAAACAAAAATTACAATCCCATTTCTTAAAAAAAAAAAAAAATTTACAATCCCACTAAAGCACCAATCAGAGAACAGAAAGAGAATGCATAAAGCATGGGAACCGCACAATATAATTCACGCTCTTGCTCATCTAAACAGAGAATAAGTGTACCATGCGTAATGAAAACGATGTAATCTTGCCTGGGCCAGCTAAGACATAAGATTCCTGATTACAGTCCCTCTGTATGTGACAAGCAACAACGAAAATTACGAAACTGGATCGAGACAGAAAAACATCCAAATTGCATAACCTGTTAGTGTGGCCGCCAATCAAGACCCCAAGAAGTAAGCTGGACAGCAACACAGTACATTGTGGCAAGGGAAAATTCGGTCATTCCGAATTCGGATCACCCCGGTACCGTCAATAGAGATATTTACAATTAACTTGATTGTACCGTTGACGCGTCTTGGGACACAAATCAGAGAGAAGCAATCAGAGGTCTCGTCGTCTCCTCCTCCTGATTGACATGTCTGAACTTTGTAGTTTGCTTCAGCAGCATCTGATGATTAGTCAAAGAATGAGGGAATGTGTACCATAAGACTTACCTTGCTTGTGGGTGTTTCCACAGTGCATGTCTACTGTACTGGCGGCCATGTTTCAACCATCACTTGAGTGTAGGTCCGATGGGCATCGGACCTACTCTGGTTCAATGGGTTTAATCACCGTCGATTTGCTTTACAATTCGTGTGGAACGCTTTAAATTTCATGCATGTCTGTTTCAATTTCCGTGCGCACAAATCTTAAATTAGATCGGACGGTCATCATGCTCGTTGAACCTTAAAGTAGGTCCGATGGGCATCGGACCTACTCCGTTCTCTTCAACCATGGCCTTGCCAGTACAGTGTTTCGTGTCTATTCAGCAAAGTTGCACTGCAAATCACAAGTGTATTTTCAGAGAATTTACAAGGCACTCTCACAAGTGATTCACTGCTGTAATAGGATTTAGTAATTTAGTTGTTTTACATTATTTTCGGTTAGGTGCCAGTCTTTTGATTTGGGTAACAGTTATGTCTGTCATGTACCAGTATGTTATTAGGAGTTAGAATTATTTGTGTACAAGATGAACATTTCCATTTTTGTGTACAGGATGAAGATGAGTGATTTGGAATTGATTCATTTTCATTATTTTCTCTTTTATTAGCTCCCCTTTTTAATTAACTTAGAAAGACAGAGTAAGGGCAAAATCAGAATTTAAGAAAAAAAATGAATAGCACGCCCCAATAAAAAAAGCTAAATTCAAACTTCAAGTTCGATATTGAGATTGATTTCCGAACTTTGAATTCGGTATGGAGAGCATCTACATCTCTGATTTTATTAGAGTTTTAATCTGACGTGGCAGTTTCTAATTTAGTTTCAGGGATGTGGGAGAGTTTCTTATTTAGAAACTATGTAGTAAAGTTTTTTTTATTAAGAAACTGTTTATAAACTCTATACTGATCAAATGATTGGCTCAAATTATTTCTGCTTTTTAATTTGTTGCTGACGTGGCTTAATAGAAACTCTAAAATTAATTTCAAGATGTGAGAGTTAGAAATTTTAGAGACCTTAATTTTCTAAAAAGAGGTTAACAGTTATTTAGAAACTCATTTGAGTTGCTGTGCTCTGAGTTGAGTAATTATTGGGTGGTCCCCACTCAATAGTGTATCTTAATGCAATCGATATTAAGGAACTTAAACGACAATCATAAAAGCTTATTCAATACACAATTAAGAATTGAAATAATATCGTTTTAAGTAACTTAACGTGGATAACTATTCCAGATTATAAAGCAACCTAATTGAGCATAAAGATTTCTATGAAAGAAAAAAAAGGTGGGTTTGTTAATTATATATATATATATATATATATATATATATATATATATATATAAAAGTTGAAATGGTTGATGTTGAAAAAAACATACTCAGAACTAGAGTGGGAAAAATGGCACGGCGGAGCCGGCTCCATCACGGAACGGCACGGTTACAGCACGGAACGGCACGGCACGCGTGTTAATTACGTGCCGTGACTCGCGTGTTCCATGCCGTGACCATTCGTGTGCCGTGCTTATTTTTTGAAACTTTGGCACAGCACGGCACGTGAAAAATTTAGTCACGGCACGGCACGACACGTAGTCACGTATAATTAGGACCATTAGATATTGATTTAGTGGTGAATCTTGAATAAACTAATCTAAATTATGATTAAATGGTCACGCGAGTCACGTATGGTCACGGCACGTTTAGGCACGGTGTGACTCACATGACGTGACCATGCGCGTGCCGTGACCATCCCTTGACATTTGGTCACGGCACGGCACGGCACGTGAAAAATTAACTTGGTCACGGTACGGCACGGCACGAGACCAAAGTCACGGCGTGTTAGTCACGTCACGGCACGGCACGGCACGTTTTTCCCACTCTACTCAGAACTATATCGTTTACTTTTGATTAAAAAATAATTAAATGCAAACTCAAATTGAATTTTGGTATGGGAATTCAAACCAAAATTCAGTTTCGGTATTGTTTTATTGAGGGGAATATGTGGAATGGTGTTGCTATTTGTACAATATTGTATAACGAAAATTATTTTCGGTATGAGAATTGGATACCGAATTTGATTTTCGGTATTGATGATTTTTCTAAAAATTAACCAATCAAGTTGGTTTCGGATTTTTATTTTTTTTATGATGGTTTATAAAAAAAAATCTTTCTTTCTCGAGTAAAATTAAAAAATGATATTAGAAATTTTGAATTGGAGACTTCATCTGGAAAAAAAAAAACGAGATTGTAATTGGGCTGAAACATTGTAAATTAGGCTTTTGAAGCTTAACAGGACTAAACTTTTTTTTTTTTTTTAAGAGAAACCCGTAGGTATATTTTATTAATTTAAAAGATCTAAATGTTACAATGCCATAAAGTGAAAAAACATAACAGGAAAAAACAAATAACTCTAAATAAAAGCTAAAACATCCGGAACCAATTTGTGTCCGATGGATTCGATGATCGTCCGATCTGCTTTAAGATTCGCATCTGCTTTAAAATTAGTGCGCACGAATCTTAAAATAGATCGGACGGTCCCTACACCCATCAGACCCAAGCTGTTCTCAAAAGATCCAGTGAAGTAACCCAAAAATTGGGTTTTGGATCGGGACCGTCCGATTCGAATCCGTGACCATCCATCTAATTCGAATTCCGAGGTGATCTCGAGCGATGGATTCGATTCGGACGGTCCTGATTCAAAACCCAAAAATTGAGTTGCTTTGGGGGATACGGACCCATCAGATTCTGTGCGGCATGCCGCGGCAGCAACAATGTAATTGATCGAACCAGGTCCCAGGAGGCCAGGACCAGGAGAGCTTTTGAGTCAAGGTGCTGACGAGACGCTCCAAAGTCCAAACGCAAGCACATTTGATCCAAAAAATAAATAAATACCAGCGTATTTCCTTGGGAAATTTAGAGCGCAGAGACGAGAGAGAGAGGAGATGAAGCGGCAGCGGGAGTACTTTTACCTTCCTCTCGCCGACGCAATAAAGTCTATCGGGGTGAGGGTTAACATTTTCGCTCTCCTCGAGCATGTCGCTCGACCGTACCTCGACTCTTCCTCTGGTTCGCCTCTCTCTCTCTCTCTCTCTCTCTTGCCGCGTGCGTATGCGAATGGGGCATGGATTTCGCACAGGTTTACCCCGGTGAACTGGTCATTTGTATTAGATGAAAGCTAGATTTCTGTGGTTGGTGTGCAAATTCTCTGTTTAAGAGTTTATAAATAAGCAAATTGAAACTTTGAAAGGGTATAGGAGCAAAAGTTCATTTATAATGTAACCAGTTGCACATTGCCCTGAGGGTTTGGGAATTATTTACTTGGAAACAGAAGAAAGCAAGCAAAGATCACTGCGTTGCGTTGGGGGTGCACCTGATGCTATTATGTTGTGTTTTGATCAAATTTCGTTTCGCATTCTCTTTCAGATCTAGTTCTGAAATTGAAGGTAGTTGATCCAACATATCCGGCTTTAGGGGTTACAGTGATATGGTTTGCTGATACTAAAACAAAACTCCCGGATGTGAACTCTACTGGAGATATTATCAGCCTTCACCGAGTCATGGTAATTAGTTGTAAATTACCTAACATCCTCTACTTCGCAACCAGGTACTGGTGCTGCACCACTCATGACATACTGTTGCGCACTTATATTGTTCTCTACCTATATGGTAAAGGCACAACTTTTTTATGTTTTGTTAGAAATTTATTTGGAATAATTTAATATCTCTATGGAGTATAAAAATGATATGTTTAAGATAAGAAACATTACAAAGATTATATTTTATTCCTATTGGATGATTAGAATCTTTTTTGACAGATGAATATTCGTGATGGAGAGCATACTTGTGTCTATGATAAGAGATACTCATCATTTGCACTCTTTGAAGGGACAACTAGTGAAAACCTGGTACCTTACCAGACATCAGAAAAGTATAATGCAACTGACCACGATACTGTATTTATAAAGCAGATGAGAGAATGGTCAAGCGAGCGTGTAATACATGAAGGTAATTTCATATTTCTGGTGCTAGAACCAGCAGTTAGTATTATTACTATACTTGAGCTGTAGGGTATTGTATCTGTCAAAAAAAGCGTGCCAGTAATGTGCTAATGAGTTTATCACATTTTCTTATGATTGTAAATTATTGGCGTTGTTTTCCTATGTTTTTCTTATGTAGATTTAACCGAGCATCCCTTGAAATTGATGAGAATTAATCCGTGTTCTATTTTTCATCTTGTTTGCAAGGTCAGTAACTATCTTTTTAATTTTTATGAACTCTAATCTAATATGTAAGATTGGTCTGCCCTCTTCACCTGTTATTCTTATGTTGTTATAACAATTTTTATTTTCTAAAGGTTCTTCATGTAAGTAAAACTTCTAGTAATCAACCGGTGCTTTATGTTTGGGATGGAACTGATGCTCCTCCCGGGCTGCAGTTTATCACGTAAATGCTGCTCCTTAAATTATTCAGTTGAGCTCCAATATTATTATTTATTCTTTTGATTGTGCAGTTAGGTCTCAAAAGAACCCATGATAGCTTCACTAAACGCTGAATGGTGCAATAAAGCCCAACAAATTAAGTTTCTTAAGCTCCAAGTGGGCAATCAACCTCAATTCAATTTAATTGGACCTAACAAGCCTCAGGTGTCCAACTATGCTCCAAATTAACTAATGGAAGCCCGTCATCAGTCCAGCTCAATAAAACCTCGAACCCAAATTGGCATTAGTTAACTCCAAGGTGTGCAGATCCAAGTATCCAACTTAATCCCATGAAATGGAGCCCTTTAAGTCTGAAAATAGACCAAGTAGGCCTCAATAAACTTGTAAGTTGTTCAACCCAAAGTGGCCCAAATCCTTGATTTCATCCAATCTTTTTCATTGAATTTAGGACTCATAGAGACCAGCAATCAACTCCACCAATCCCTTTGCAAATCGAAGAAACCCCACTGCCTAGAGACACTATATGCAACTTCCCTTGTGTCGGTACCATCTTACGAGTGTTTGCAAACAAGAATTTTGCAGAAATCAGCAAACTACGAGATCATGACAGGCCTTGGGTTCAGCTTTGCAATCTCACATGCACAATGCATTTCTCGGGAATTTGGGAAGGTGTCTTACAACCTTTTAGTAAAATTCGAATATTATCAGATCAAGATAACTCTGTACTTGACTGCTTGAGGTAAAAAAATATTTTTTAAATCTCTCTAATTTATTGACTAGGTGCCTGCCTAAAACATTGATTAAGCACCTAAATTCCCTACAAGTGCCAAAAAATTTATAACTTCAAAAATAGGGCCAAACAGAAGCCGTATAAGTTGTACACAAGCTGGTTCGAGTACCCCTGCTACATAACTTTTGTCTGGCACTGTATCTTGATATCTGTAATTGAGAACTGCTTTGTAATGCTTGCCTAACATTTGAAGTATAAGTACAGGATGGTAAGAACTGGTTTAGTAATGCTTGCATGCAACTAGCATGCAAGTAACTAGGCATATGTACAGTACATATTGTGTTGTTTTTACTATTCATCGATTTATGATTGATCGTGTCAGGGAATATGACAGTCGTATCAGTAAGCGAGATGGTCGATACCCTTGGATGTGCCACCCTTTGTTTTCCTCCATCACAGGTAGTATCTTTTGATCTGGTTTGATTGAATTTTTCCTTTTCTGGTTCTTGCAGATACTTTGTTGACATTTTTTTCCTTTACTTGTATTTTGTCAAGTAACTGATCACCCAAGCATGGGATATTCTACCTTGATGGATTCCATAACAAACACAACGGTCCGTACTTATTTTTTTTTTTTCTCTTAATGTTATTTTTATTCATGGTAAACATTTATATATTTATTTGTTCCATTTACTGTGCATTTAGGCAGAGCACCTGATAAAGGCTATTGTACGGGTAGTTGATGTGTACCCATCAGAATTTTTATACAAGGGACAGGATGAAGTTTGGCTAACTCTAGAAGACCCAACGGCTAGGGTGCATGCATTGCTCACGGGGAAAGATGCAGTAAGATGTTATTAACATTATAATATGCTATGTTCCAGTAACAGGATCCCTATGCCAGTACAGATAGGATGCCACAACAAAAGCCCTAACTTATATACATATATCCAGGCAAAGTAAATATATAAATAAAGGGTCCGTATTATAAATTATAAAGCAACGTGATTCCGTGACTGGTCATTACAAACTGATTTTTACTAGTTTGTTGTAATTAAATGTTTTAGGCTAGTCTCATAGAGTAACATATTGCGTTTCTTCACAAGATTCGGATATTTTGCGATGAAAAATAGTGCCCTCTCCCCACCCCTGCTTTCTTCCCCCTAAAGTTGACTTTGTTGAGTTACAATATATGCACAGGAAACATTTTTTGGGGATCAATCAGCAGAGGCTATAAATAGAAGGATGAGGACTCTACTCGGGGTAAATGAGTGTGAGACCGAGGAAGGCTTCATCGTTATGTGGGACCCACCTTGGTCTATTTTCTGCTTGAAGTCATGTTTTCTGCAGAAAGGCCCCTCAGGAAGTAAAAAATACATAATTCTAGATACAAGACTCTAGAATTAGTGTACTGTCACAGGGCTCTAGATTTAAGTCTGGCCTTGTAAAATCTCACAATATCTAATGAAAGTTATCAATTATGCAGCTTACAGGTCCTGCAATCTTCATAGTTTTTTTCTTTTCAAAATGACCAAAGGTGCTCAAAATGGCTCTCGTTAGTGCCCATGTACATGAAAAATTGAGAAAATAGACAGTTTGGATGCTTTTTGAAGAGATCAATGGCAGGGACTTCATTCTCTCTCCTCATGCTTTGTAGGCTTGTAGCTGATGGTTTTGCGGCTTTTATGAGCATGTTCTTACTTGACTTACATCATGTGTATATGCCGAAATGCTCATAAATACTAGCATTTTTTATGAGAAATTGAGAGTATTCTTGACGGTCGAAGAATTGTGTAATAAATTTACAAAATAGGGGAAAAAATGCATGCTTATATTTGTCTTTCAGCTTTCTTGTGATGCACTTCATGCTGTGCTATTTTATGGGCTGTTTAGCAACTCTCTGTCCTTGCATTATTTCAAATGGGCTCGTTCAGTGAAGTACTGGAATAGGAGAAGTGAGACAAAATGGAATCTGGAATAGACTTTTATTTCAAACTATCGAGTCTATTTCATACTATTTTGGTTGAAGATGGAAGAGTATTGATATATAAGTCAATTTCATTTTTTGGAAAAGACTAATTTCACTATTCCACCACTTCTATGAAATAGAGAATTGACTCATAAAAGAATAGATGAGGGATCTACTTGTAAAAAACAAAGATTTTGACTATAAAAATTCCAACACAATTTCACCTTTTTTTTTTTTTTTCATTTTCACAATTCCACTCATCTTTTTCCTTGTTCAGCTGAAATAGACCTCTATTCCAATCTATTCTCATTTTACTCTTCGGCCGAACAGGCCAAGAATGGCAGAATAACAAAGAAGAGAAAAAAGGTACTCTACATGTTATTATTTATTGCCAAACACATTTCACTCTTTCAACAACCATTCTTCCAATACATTTCTAATTACTAATCTTCTAATTCTATTATGAAGTCAAGTAGTTTTGCAGTTTGAAAAGACAATATCTTTCAAGTTCAGAGCTCAACTGTATGGATCTATACACAACCGTACATACCATCAGTGCATCAGTTCTACTCGTGATTGTACAACATCAAGATAAATGAAACAGGTACCATAACTACTGTAATATTTGTTTTTTTTTTAACTAAATAAACTATTGTAGTATTTACACCATCTAGAATAACAAAAATGTTCAATTGACCAATTATACAACTTGTGTTTTACATACGATGCATATTCCTGATTACAGACATCACTAGCTATACAGTTCTCACCCTGCATCACTTGGATATATACATTTCAAAGTTTCACGGTGAAATCCTTTTATATACAAGAATTGTTGTGTACATCACTCCTTGTGTAGATTGTGAAGAATATAAAGAGAAGCAGAGGATAAAAATATGCAAACAGAGTAACTGAGAAGGTCAAGGCCAGTAGTTATTACCACCATTTTACTCCTCTCAAACATTTTTACCAATAAAATCATGACAATTACATGCCCGACCTTTGTCTTTAGTTCATCAAGTGAGCTTATTTGCATCCATTTTGGTCTTTCCTGAAAACAAAATTTAAAAGTAGATAGAAAATCAGGTTTCAAAAACCAAAGTTTCTTATATTTGAAAATAACAGCCAGCTTTTATTTTTCCTGGCAAAAACACAGATGGGAATAGGACAAAAATGTACTGCAAATTATTCAACCAAAAAACTGGTAACAACTTTGCACCAATAAATATGCTCCACTTTATTGTATTTTATATTTAAGGCTAGGTGAGGGTCTAGAGGTAGGGCAAAAGTTTGACATTTATTGATATTTGTCCTTTCCATCATACTTACATAAAGCTATCTTACGCACAGGTACCTAAAATCGTGTTAGCTACAATTGCAAATAAAAAAAGATATCACACATAATTTGCAAAAATTATCTTTTTCCTTGCTAGGCAAGAATTTGATGGATATGAAAGAGGTGAACCAATGACAAGCAAGGTCAAGCCTATCAAAGGGTATGTATTGAGGTGCCAACGTGCCGTAGAATAATGAGATGGAATCACTGATGCACGGGGCCAAAGGTGCCAGACTTGAGAAATCCAGAGAACAGGGCAGCGGGTCCCCAACTGTCACAACTGGAGATCCAATTGATGTTTCGACTGAAGGCAACTGTGAGCCGTTGATCCCATGAGCAGGCGAGATAGGCGTTGCAAGAAAATTGTCTTATAGTTACTGTGTAATTTTATGTTTTTACTGTTTAGTGTTAAGATAAATTTTGAGACCTATATAAGGGGAGACAATTGTAATGTTGCTTCTGTTGTTTAATCAATGAATTAAATATATCTTGTCTTAACTCTCTAGTTCTTCACCTTCTCCTTCTCCCTCTTCTGATAAATTCTTAAAATGACCAAAGAACTATCCAAAATTGCAATTAGTGCATAACATTTTTTTCCCTAAAATACAGTAAACCATACCTTTCAGAAAGACAAATAAAAGCAAGTACAACAAATTTTTGGGATTTATTTGCAAAAGGCCTGTTTTCCTTCACTGCCATTTTAAAGAGATGCTTCAATGCCTTTCTTCATAATGTCATAAACTTAAACTAAAATATTCAAAATCAAACAAATACTATATACTAACCTTCAAGGAAAACATGCCGAACAATGAAGAACCCTTCAGGGCACGGTCTAACACTGGTGGCACACCAGGTGGTACGTTGCTAATAAATAATCCATACAACCCCATTCCAAAAATTAACATGACGGTACCAGCAAGATACACATCTACAAAAGAAAAGGCAATAAACAAGCAAAAAAGAAACAACAACATCAACTACTAGTAAACTGCTGGTCATGATGGTATGAGTATCAGGTGCACAACGGCAGCTGGTATTTATAGAAAGCATAGGACGGTTGTAATAAGAAGTGTATCATATAGAAAACAATGTGTTTCTGGGAACCAAACACTAATCATTTTCCCATTTAAAATTTTTAATAATACAAGAATATAGTAGGTTGTTACCAATAGCCTCAACAAGGCGTAGAACCATCTGCCCTGAATGATGCCCCTTAACACAACTTGTCCAATAAACTTTGTATGCTTCGACTATGTAAATACAGCCCTAATTAAGAAAACATGCACCAAGTTAGACCAATCAGCTCTAGAGCCTACATTACTTGGACATAATTTTTCCTTTACTCCCGTTACAAAAGAGGTAATGTTTTCCAGCTCAATTGTGTAAAAGAAAGGGGGGCAGCATTATATTTTCCTGGGATGTAATCAGTTGGCTGATTGTACTTCTTTGTACTTCAAAATATGAAAATTCAGCATTCTAGTGTCAATGAAGTACATACATAATTTTTTGAATTCATGAGTTCTATTAGAAGTAGGTAACTTGACAAACTTTAGGAAAAAAAAAGTTACAAGAAAAAGATATATGTACATTTAGAAAGCACAGTAAAGAGCCAGCTAGGGAACCTCCAACCGCCAAAAGGGCCAAGAAGCGAAAATCAAATATCACCTGATCGATTTGCACAAAGTTTACAGAAGAACATTTTTTACCATGTAGAAAACCATAAAAAGTGATTATCAAGTAGAAAAGCATTACAGATGCGCGATATAAGAGGCCTGACTTCATATCTTAACCCAAACAACCGATGCCAGATTTTAATATAGACGCTATAATTGGCAAGAACTTTTGTGCTAGTTTTCAGAACAATTTCAGTTGGGGTTGGTATTTGCTTTGAACAAAATAGCAACCGTTAAAAACTGGTTGCACTACGACTCAGTTGTCACAATCAAAGCTTACGTGAGGCATAATTGCTCTAATTGAGCATTATATCAAGGCAAAACTCAGTTTGTATGAGACTTAACTCAATATTCCATCAACTGGACCTCAATGCGAGCAATAGGCCTCAGTTGATGGAAAATTGAGTTAAATTGAGGATCCTTCAGCCCTTTTGTTCAATGTAGTGTTAATTCGAGCTAGGCCAATAGACTGTCTCATGGACTGTAACAAAATTTGTTCATATCAGTAACAACATATTCTAAAATTAACGCCTAATTGCTTTTCCAAACTAAAAGTTAAATAAATAACCCGCTCAATCTTGGACTCAGTGGAAGGCTCAGGGTGCACCGGGCCCTTGTATCGGAACCCTGGCAGGTCGGATTGGGGTTGAGATAGCGAACGTGGATCCGACTCCAAGAAGGCGTTGGCACTCGCGTTGGATTCGCCGTGAGCGGAGGAGGCGAGACAATGGAACAAAGACGGGCGTTGAGTTGGTGAACGCAATGGTTTGTTCGTTTTAAAGGGTTTAAAAGGGCAGCGGGAAGCGAAGAGGGGAGAGGGGGGGAGAGGAAGGAATAGAATGGCCATTGTTTGGTTGCTCGGTAGGACTAGACTGTAGAGAGAGAGAGAGGGGTTTTGATTTGATTGGAAGGGTGAGGCGGAAGAAATTGGAAGCTACAGTCTATCACCTAAAGTAACTCAAATTTTGAGTTAAGATCCAGACTGTCGGATCTTTTTCGGCACGAATATTAAAGGTCCCTGTGCATTCCATCACGGTCCGGATCTAAAATCAAAATCTGAGTTACTTTAGATAATTCAGACTCACAATCTAACAGGAGAACTGGGGATTGACGGTTCCGATTTCTTTCACGGTCTTGGCGGGTGTAGATATTATCAGCCCTTTTGTAGCTCTTGGCTCTTGCAGTGTAAAAGTGAGAAAAACGCTTTCATTATTAAATTGACTGTTTTGTCTCTCTTCATTACATTCCAATCCAAGGAGCCTACAGGCAAATCTCCAGAAAGAAAAAAAACAAAAAACAAAACTGATATAAAAGAGATTACCAAAAGATTAAAATTACAGAAGCATTCACAAGTTCAAAAAAAAAGAGAACGCAGTAGATCCTATGCCCATCGGACCTACTTTTAGGTTCAACGAGCATGATGATCGTCCGATCTAATTTAAAATTTGTGCGCACGAAAATTGAAACAGACACGCACGATTTTTAAGCATTTAGCACGAATCTTAAAGCAAATCAATGGTGATTAAACCCATCGAACCAGAGTAGGTCCGATGCCCATTCAATTGTATTTTCTATTAAACACATTTTTATCTCTCTTCTTATATTAAGCATATAGATGTCTTGATCTGCAAACGACTGTAATTTAATTTGATGGATATTAGATGGTTAAGATAAAAAAATTCTGCAACTGTGATTTTAGGTGGTAATATATTAGCATTAATTGTGTTGAAATCTATATTAAGTTCTCTGATCACTCGCTACACTGATTTTCTCCTTATAATTCTTCACATGAATGTTGTCATAAAAGCAATTAATTGATAACATTTATTTCTTACTTTTTATGTTATTGATTACAACAAAATAAGAAAGTAATTAACATGTTTGCTCACTAAATATTGATTACCTCCCAATTTAATGAAAACAAAATAGTTCATTTCATTGTTGATTAAAGAGAAATTATAAAAAGACAAATATTGTTAAAGATAAAAATATTTAGTCTCATTTGCTTCATTTTTGTATTTTTTGTTTGCATTTTGAACCCGTAAGAAAGCACAAGCTAAATACTACTAAATTTATAATGTATCTATTTTATCCCTTTATGTGTGAATAATTTGTGTGAATAATTTTGTGTAAATAATTTTAAGATTCATAGAAATTAAGTGCGCTCAGTTTTTTTTTTGTAACCTTCGCAGAGGTGCGCAGTCGTGAGAATTGAACTCTCAACTTTTGGTAACCAAACTGTGCTACCTCCCTTTCAGATTGAATTTGATTTGATTTACATCGAACTCCCCCAACTCCGCTACAGATTAGGTAGTGGTATTTACAGAGGCAGATTCGGGATTTTCATCAGGGAGGAGAGGGAGTCGGGTGGGGGGAGGAAGGGGAGGCAAAAAAATAGCAAATCGGGTTTAAATTCATTAACTGATTGGTTACCCGACAAAAAATAATATTTTAACTTATATTTTTTCAATGCTCTAACTTATAATTTCTGGTGTTCTAACTTATAATTCTAACTGCCAATCATAATTAAAAAAAATTATTTTATTTTTAATCTTAAATTTATCCCAAATTACAAATCAGAGGGAGACAAAAAAATTTCAGAGAAAAAACAAAGTCAGTCGGAACTGATAAATCTCTATTAAAACTCAAAATCCAGTTTTAATCTAGAGGAGGGGCGACTGACCCCCCGGTTGAATGTGGGTCCACCCCTGGGTATTCATACCTTGAATACGGATATATTTCAGATAAGGCCAGACATTAAATGATCCGAGTACAAGCTGGGTACTATCTGATACAAAAATTCTGAAGCAGGAAGCAGATTTTAGTCTATTGCAAGCGCTTGCACTTATTGTTCAAGGAACCAATTGTATTTACAACATCCCACGTCATCTCAAGGAATAGAATTCTGGATTCAAATCAGGAACCTTTCCATTTAATCAACTCAAATATTTTTTAAACAAGGATTTGGAAATGGCATAGGCGTCACCTGTTGCAGCAGTGGGGTACTCCTTTGTACTAGACTGCCACATGTTCGAATAAGAAATCCAAGATTTCCTCCATTCTTCGATCTTAAAGCTTTTATTCGCTTTCAAGCTTTCTGATAAATAATTGAAATACATCGAGGCTCTCGGGAGGTAATAATCCTTCAGCAAACCGCTCCAAAATTTGTTTGCTGTGAGAAAGAGAGAAAGGGAGAAAGAGAGGTCAATGAAATTGTTTGCACTCCTGGAAACCATTTGAAGAAATAATTGGTAATCCAATGTTGGGTTCTGCTAGTACAAAACCAAACCAGTATGAAATTATAATAAAATAAAATAAAAAATCAAAGTCTTGACGGAATTCAGAAAAACAATAAGTTGACATAATAAGGTGTCTACTTGACAGGTACAAGTCCAACTGGCTTGACAGTGGTACCACACACCCTCTAACAGGTCTTGTATGGACAGGGAACCGGGACAGTGAGTACTGCGATCTTTCACTTGAATTTGACTAAATTGTGAGTGCTGTAACAAACCTACCATAGTCATGAAGTTGACTCTGATTGGTCTTTGTATTGTCGTACCACATTGTCACCTGCGTTCTTGCATTCCACTCATACTGAATTAAAAATTAAAGAGCATGTTAGTCACATGTTATGCATGCCAACCCCACCCACCCACACACACACAAAACAAGTATTTGCAGGGTATATTTTGGAATTAATCCTTTTGTAGGAACTAGGAGACAAGGTTATTATTTGCAGGATGCAACATTGAGAAATAAAAAAAAAAAAACAAAAACAAAGAGCACTCTATGTAAAATTGGTAAAACTCCTATTTCCGAAAGGGTATAGTTGCAAATTGACAAGCTAAAACAGCCAGATATTAAAAACACTAACGAACGATGGTAAGCTTCTTTTTGGCACTTGCTAGATTTTCTTACTTTGATGTCAGGTGAGCGCCTTAATTAAATTGATTTGAGGCTTAAATGAAAAAAAATTAGATAAATTGAAGTTAATTGCACAGCGAGTTAATTAAGACTTAAATGTTTACTTTCAACATAAAAAAACAACTTAAAGATGCCATTGAAGTACTGATTTCAAAGTTACGAAATTGTAAATAACTATGACAGACCTGCTTCATCTCACTACTAGTCATGGCAAGGCTTTTTGCGTCTTTGAGCCAAGTACCCAACAGAAAGTTATCATCAGAGGCTAAAAGTGTGTCCAAATCCTCTATTATCCCCAAAAATTTCTTTGAATGTAGATTCAATGTATTCAAATTGTTCATCCCATATGCTGTCAGTGCGTCTAGGTACACTTGATTTGCTAACTTGGATAGAGCTTGTCTTGTCAGGTCAACCAGATCATACCTGTCGGCATCATACATTGAGACTAAATAAAATAAAATTGGCACTCCGTTGTTCATATTTAACTTACATGAAGATTCTTCTAAAAGATGAACAATAATAAGAGTCTTAAGTGTCTGACCAAACAAATCCTTTGGCAGTATTCCTCGTTTTGCTTGAAAATTGCTTGTTTGTTAGTCATTTGCAACATCAAGGTTAATTCAGGCTTAATGAACCATGAAAAGAATTTTTAGGCTATATTTGATTAAATTAGGGGCACTATTGCGGGACACATTGATGCCAGTTTAGGTTTATCATAACAGTTAGGGCTTAAATGGGTTAGATCCAGGCTTAGTTGCACAGTAAAGGGGTTAATACCAATAAATTTGGGATCAACTATTCAACTATAATCAATTCACTTACCTGTAAGTCAGACTTCCTGAAATGGAGTTCCCGGCATCTAAAAACAACTTGAGAGCATTGACAACTTCCTTCTGGGAGTACCACATATGTGGTTGTGGCAATTGTAGTGAGATCTCTCTTAGAAAGAATCGAGGGCTCATACGAGAGAGGTCTCTTCGAATGGAGAGCAGGGATTGCTTGGTGGGCGGACTCATATCAGGAAATTCAACTATGTAATCCTTGTTGTGGTCCTGTATTCATGTTTAAAATGGGATGAGAAATTTAAATTATAAACAAAATAAGGTCTTCTCAAATTACTAGAAAGGTAGAACCGTTGAACAGTTGAAGCTATTATTGGCATCGGCATGACAAGAAAGCAACCAGTTGTTACAGGCCATGGTTTCAGTAAAAGATGTATTTTGCTTGAGAAATTTTCAAACTAGTCCAAAAATGCAGAAAATATTGAAATTTGGGCCCCATTTTTCTTCACCAAGTGCAAAAGCAATTGCTAGCCTCTTTTTTTATTTATCCGGGAAATAAAAGTGTTCAATTTGCAATCCTAGATGCAAATATTTGGTGGTTTAAAAAGAGGAGAATTTGGAATAACAGAAAGATATGAAGAGAAAGGAAAAAGAGAGAAAGTTCACCGCGATTCCATCTGTGCAATTATATATTGTTTGATAAAGAATTTGCCATGCTTCATCAATTTCAGTAATAGCACGGCCATATCGCCTCTTTGAGTAGCTTTTTAACCATTCCTATACAATTATATAAGACAAATGAAGCAATCAGACATAAAGAAAGGATTTTAAAAGTGGAATAAGATATATTGAAAACAAACTTCGATGACAACCTTGGCAACCAATAAAACAATTATCTAAAAAGAAAAACAAATTGGAGATATGTTCTCTACAGTTTAGATACGCTGAGTATCAAATTTGGTGCAATTTGAAAACAGATCGGTCATCCATTGAGCGATTTATATAAACAACAGTTTATAGCACTTGATCTGTGACCACGCAGTTCTCAAATTGTAACAGATTTGATGCGCAGGCTATCTAAAGTTCAAACCAATATAGAACATATCTGCAATTTATTTTTGTTCCTATATGCAACTGCAACAATTGTTAAATCCGCCAACTTCTGTGAAGGTCCCTTTTAAATTTTACAAAACCAGAATGACTAATTTGTAAATCAAAGTACCATAAGATAATAGCACCACGTTATTCCCTTCAATTCCATTCAAGATTTAAACTGTTAAAATAGAATCTCCGTAAAAGCACCTCTTTTGTTCAGTTGTTTGTCAAGGGTGACTAGGCCAGTTCCACACAATATATTACATCAACTTTGAAGGGCTGGCTCTAGTAGAACAGTGAAATGTGGAAAAGGAAGTAATATACCTTGACTTGAACTTTTTCGCCTCGAAAAGCCATCTCAGACATAAGCTCGTACACCACTGGATTGTGCTCTATTCCTTCCATGCACATGCCGACACCAACCTAACATTTAATTCGAGAAGTATCAAAAAGAGGGAACTAAATATGAAGTGCTTATTTATTTTGAGTGTTGATAGTTCTTATATGAACCATTGTTGAATTGCTGCTTCTGCGGGCATCAATGGGTCCAGATGAAATAGCATCAAGTATCCCATACATCTCTATGTTACCGCCAAAGTTGTGCAACATGCACCTGATTCAAGTTATTACTAAGCACCAGCACATAATACAGAAAATTCAGATGTTGAATAAGAAACCAATTGAGCCAAGCAAACCAACTTCACAGTTAAACCCCAACACCAACTATTCCGTTTCCAGTTTTAGCACTATGTTAATCCAACTTTACATCATATAACCTCAAATGTTCAATTACACCTTGATATAGTTAGGAACCAAATTCTCAATTTGATAATGAATTGAGGTTAAATTAAATAAAATGGAGATTGTTGACACTCAGTTTGGTTAAATTAAGCTGAGTTTCATTATTTACGCCGGATTGGATTGGATTTATTGAGAAAACCATAGCATATTGAATAACAAAAAGGTCAGAACTTGGACCAGCTGGAATTTCAAAGCTTTTATAAATAAAGTAGACACATATATAGACAAGAGGATGCACATACCAAACATATGGTACACCATAGAACTGAGAAGATTGTTTCCATATTGGTTTAACATCAGCAAATAAGTCCAATACTATCATCTTTCCAATTGGTACTGAGTGAAGAAGTGCCTAAAGTACAAAAGGAAAAGGAAAAGGAAAATAATAGTCTTTAAGAAAATATTAGCTTCCATGAATTATAAGGGAACAAGGGTAGAAGCAATCCTTCTTTACCCTTGCTCCTAAAAAAACACCACCCAGTTAATACTTCAGGAACAAGGGTAGAAGTAACACCTGCTCCAGTTATTCCAAACATCAACTGAAAAGCAGTTGGAGGTTGCAATAAATAAACATAAAAAATGGCCATCTTTTTTCATGTTACTTATCCCCCCTAAATGTAGCAGCAACAGAAAATATAAAAATAAAATGGAAATAAAGTATTTAGCTTCCATTAAAGTTAAGCAACGAAGTTTTACCTTCATTTGAGGGGGCTTCCAAAATGCAGCATCTGATGAGAACAGCCAACCCTAAATACACGAGTATTTCAACTTTATTGTACTATATAATTTCATCTACTTATCTGTTAGTTTCCATTTATTTGAAATTATTTGAACAAATTGGATGCCTAAACATCAACTGAAATTTAAATAAATTTCAAAAAAAAAAAATTAAATAACCTCAATTCAACATCAACTAATCAATTAAACCAAAAGCGCAAATTAAGTTATATTAAGAGGTGGTCTCATGGGAGCTTTATTGGCAAAGTAATCTTTATGGAAGTAAAATCTAAAGAGGCCAAAAGAAATTATTTCTAGCAACAGTAGACATCTAGTGCCAGATGATGTGAAGGGTTTTAGACATCTAGGCCAAAAGTAATCTTTAGAATCGAAGAGCTTTAGACTTAGTAGGACTAAGACCGAGTATATGAGGTGCGAGTTCAGCAGTGTCAGATGATGGAGATGTCACTTTGGCCGGACATCTAGTGCCTAGGAAGGACACCTTTCGATATTTGGGGTCGATGCTGCAGAGTGATGGCGAGATTGAATTGATGAAGATGTTAGCCATAGGATACGAGCAGGGTGGGTCAAATGGCGATAGGCATCTGGCATCCTATGTGACAGAAAAGTTCCACAAAAACTCAAAGGCAAGTTTTACAGGACGACGATCAGGCCTGAAATGTTGTATGGTGTAGAATGTTGGGCTACTAAAAGACAACACGTCCAGAAGATAAGTGTAGCAGAGATGCGTATGTTGCGGTGGAGCTGTAACCATACAAGATGGGACCGAATTAGAAATGATGATATACGTGACAGACTTGGAGTAGCACCGATTGAAGAGAAGCTCATCCAACACCGCTTGAGATGGTTTGGGCATCTCCAACGGAGGCCTCCCGAGGCACCTGTGCGTACTGGAATTATAAGCCGTATCGAAAAACACAAAGAGAGGCAGAGGTCGGCCACGATTGACATGGGACGAAGCAATGAAAAGGGACTTGAAGAAATGGAATGTTTCCAAGGAGATAGCTTCGGACAGGAGCGCGTGGAAGTTAGCGATCCACGTACCAAAAGTCCAAAACCATGACCTAGAAAATATTGTTTACGGGTAGTATTATAGGCCTTAGGTCAAGGATGTAGAGCTAAGGACTTTGACCCCTACGATCTATAGTCTAGGCATAATATAGTTAGTCTTAGTATTAGTATTACCACTACTACTACTACTACTACTACTATTATTATTATTTTATTACTATCTACCTTGACTTTTTTATTATGATTGGGTTTCATTTCTAGCCTACCCCAACTTCTTTGGGACAAAAGGCTTGGTTGTTGTTGTTGTTGTAACAGTAGACATCTACTACAAAATAACACTTGAAAACTTTTCTGACAGTGCAATAATAACATCTGAGTATTTGGTTGGGACAGTATAGATATCTGTGAACTAGGTGGTTTATGATCAGGGTAAGCTCAATCATTTCTTGAGTTGCAAATCCCCTCCCCCCCCCCTCCCATCCATCTAGCTTTTATATTATTACTTTTTAAACTAATAATTCTGGGGAAAAAATAGTTAAAACATCTTATTGTATACCTGCATTAGCCATATAGCATCCTTGTTGCCTTGTGACATGGCCTTGTAAACAGCAGCTCCAAGTGAAGAAATATAGGATGGGTCATTTGTAGGTGGTGCATTCTCATTGAATGTATCACTGCGATATGGGATCATTTGATTAGCTTGTCATGTATACCTAAGAAAAATTCAAAATACTGCATACATCTCTGCTCAACATCATGCTAAAGATCATCGGAAGCATCACAGAAGCATAATACCCCATCTCTTCCTCATTTAAAGTACTTAGAGCAACCTTCCCCCCTGATTCTGACTTTTGGTATAACAAATATGAGGAAGAAAAGAATTGGAAATTTGGGCATATTAAAACAACTAGAAATTGGCGCATATAGGACAGTTCTTATTTCGTACAAGGGTGCAAAAAATATAGATATTTCCAATTCAGCGGGAATATCCCCTATTCATGATATGTTGATTTTCTGAATAGCATTCTCCCTTTAAAAAACATAATCATGCAAAAGTTGAAGTTCAAATAATCCTTGGTAGGTATTAGAAGGCAATACAACTATATGGGTAGACAAGTAGTTCTAAATTACCTTTTTCATATTTTAAACTACTGCAATTTTTGGCAAAGCAAATAGACATCAAATATTTTAAACTTTTAAAAAAACAACTTTATGAGGAAAGATGGTAGACTTACCAGTTGTAGATGTCAGTAACATCGCCATACTCTGTAATTTAAGAGAATATAAGAGGTCTCAAATACAAGCGGAAACTCATTAATTAGAGGAATAGCCATACCAAAATGTTTACGGTGAACCAAATTCAATGATTTTTATCTACTATTAAATTATTTTTCTTGTTCATTGGGGCCTTGTTACTGTTGATGGAATCAAGTAAAGCTTTGGTCACCCCTAGGTATCACAAGCCTGCTCTACTGTCATAATAGGAATAGTTTCATGTATGCCCCTTTGAAATTTTATAGTTGATTAATGATGTCACCTGATTTAAATTTCATCTTTACAATTATCTATACCTTCAATTTGCTTATTTATAAATGCCTTTCCAAGTTCAATAAACAAGGGATCAGATGGGTCAAGAAGATAGGTACAACACCACCTCTTGTCACCGTTCACAGTATTCCTATAACAAAAGAAAATTCAACAACAGAGTTAAGTAATTCACCTGAAACTGGAAGTTGAAGGTTTTTGTTTTAGAAACAAGAAGCCCATCATTTATCCTTATTTGCAGATTACACTGACAATTAATGTTCTCACCAAAAAAAAAAAACCAAACTAACTTGACTACTTCGCCCAATTCATACTATTATTTGCAAGAAAAAATCAATTCTAGAATCAAATTGAATTTTAGTGGGAGTACCACAGTTTATTCTAAAATAATAACTTTACAAATACAAAACTTTGAGGTGCTTTTTGCAAATAAGAACTATTTATGACACAAAAACTTATTATAGTAGTTCCCCCCATCGAAAAATTAAGCCCAACTTCAAAACAATTAAGATTTAACCCTTAACTGAGCCTCAATTATTAAATCCATCCTCTAAGAGTTATTGTCCTCGATTAAAATCAGCCTAAATTTACCCTAAACAATCAAACAGTAGACAGTAAAAAAAAGCGATGAACTAAAATGACCAGAACTCGTCGTTCAGTAGGTACAAGAAAAAATGCAAAGTTCGTACGAACTTGGGCACATTAGTACCAAGTTAAATAGAAATAATGGAAAGATCTCTTATTCTTAACAACGGTACCAGTCTCCAAGTCTTGTAATTTTGGCAGAAGGATAAAGCTTTTTCAATGCAGCCGGCACATTTCCCGAAAATGAAGGTAGAACTACATAAACAAAATGTCATAGATAAGAAATATGAGTAGCAGAATTGAAATTTATAGGAAACACAGTACATGAGGAACCATGGATTTATCCAAAAATGTGCAGTAAGCCCTAATTAAGCTCAACCAAGGCTCAATAAACCCTTCATTGTACAAGCCTCGATTTGATACAATTTGGCATCATCTAGCCATTCAGAAAAGGTGTATGCCCAAAACATCTCTAATACATATCAATTTTGTAAGAACTAAACATAAAAAATACCTAGTACTAATAACAATGAAGTGCAAAACCTAACAAACTAATAAATTTTGGTTATTCTCCACGAGGGCAGTAGCTGATGGATCAAATAATTAACATCGATTTGACCAGAACAAAACAATAAATAGCATGCCAATCCTGCGGATTTATTTTGCTCATTATGGATTTCCTTTTCTGAAAATAGAACTCTAGATGTAGTAAGAGAAAGAACCTACCGGGGGTCATTCCAAACTCAATCATACGAGTTACAGTTAACTTTTGGAGAATAGATTGGTCGTTCAGCCAATTTTCTGAAAGGGGCCCACCCCACCTACCAAACCAAAAGAAAAGAAATTTAAACTAATTATGAGGCAACCAAAAAAAGCTGAGTTCAATTTGACGAAAGTTGACAAGGCAATCACTTAAGTGTCTATTTCAGTGTAAAATGTGTGAGACTAAGTGTGTATTTATTGCTCATACTCAACTCAAGAAGACAATACCACACCAGTTTCCTGGGTAGCAGTACCATAACCGGTCAGGTTTGATGATTGCAACTACCAGCCACCATATACTGTGTCTGAATGACTTGCATTAACTTTGTAAAATACAAGTTAAATGTGGAAGAGAACTATTATTTTATGAGCCATATCATACCCATGCAGGTTCCCCATTCGAGCCCACGCAAGGAAGGCAGGCCCACCAAAGAAGTCAGTCAAATCTTCCCTGCTTAGATTGAAATCCTGCAATACCAATTTATTAAATCAGCATTTCGTGGTGTTTCTTCAACTGATTCATTTCATTTTGAATATAGTTTATCTAATTTTCCTCAACTAAAATCAATAGCACAAAATTACTGTTTTTTTTTTTAATTTACTATGAACATATTTTTCTCATACCATAAAAACGTTCTGCCAAATATACTCCTGTCCATTAAAAGCCAAAGGCAAATTAATTCCTTGAAGAGCCATCCAGTCAATCTCTTTCTCCCATCTCTCCCAAGTCCACCACACAAAAGAATCTATGCAGATCATAGATAAACACCAGTGATGAAAAGAAAATAAAGGAAAATAAAAATAAAATGAAAGGTGAAGTTTGTGATGCACGTTATCAGTACCATAATGTTCAAATCATTCTATATACCAGTAATTCAACATGCTTATATTGGATGTGGCTTCCTTTTTGTTAGTACCATACCTTTCAGGTGCAGTTTAAGCAACAAAAGAACAAGTAATTTTCTTGTGCCTTCATTTATTTTGCACAAGTACCCCTTGTTTTTACAACTTTCTTTTCTTGATTGGTACAGTCTTTCTATAGAAAGCACATGCAGGTTCGTAAGAAAACCCTGGTACTATAATACTTGGTTATTGGTGCAAAGAGCTTACAACTGGAGGTGACAACATTCTGGTAATAGCTCCATGGCACTGGTCGAACAACTTTGACACCGTTTTTGTCTACACGAGGCAGAGAGCCGGGTGACGGTACTGAACCCAATTGAACTCCTCCAGTCTTATTCCATGAAATGTGGACACCACACCAGTACTTCAAGTACCAATGGAGGCCAGAGGAGAGTTCGACTCCTGTTGAACCTTGAATCCTGTAAAATACAGAAGCTACTAAAACAGTAGTTCACATTACTTTGACAAGTATAATTTATCACCATTCACTGGTCATGCACCGCTGCTGTATTAACATAGCATATACTTGAGAAGTATTTGATTTGTTCATACTGCTGTATTAACATAGCATAAACAACCAAAGAAAAAGCTTGCGCTATTATAAGCTGAGTAGCTCCTAGATATATGCCAAGAATAGCTAAAGCAATGCATAACACAACAGCACTTATTGAGGGCTCTTTTATTGCTTATTTCTTTATTTGTTGTGTATTTATGTCAGGTTACAGTTTTTAGCCAAATCAGGGCTAAGTAGAGCTATATTAGGACTAGATTCAGCTTAAGTGAGACTATCTTTGGAAAAACTCCTGCACTTGATAAGCTTAATTATGATAAAAAAACACGTACAGTATCTCGGGTTGGCCATGCTTTGTGTTGTAGATATTACTTATATAGAAGCAAGCTGACTTCCCACAAATGCCCTGTCAAGCACACATACAGTAAGTACAACGCAGTTCTTCCTAAACTTTTCAACAATGCACACTGCACTTGAGATCCTGAGAAAATTACATGATCAATATTTGAAAATTTCACTCAGCAGGTGTCTCTTGTCTAAATTGCCGGATAACAATTCAAGGAAAACATATATCAGTTGCAGATTTCACGCACCACCATTATCTGGGTTGTTGCCGACTCTTGTTACCACGTGAGACAGTGGGAATTACTTGCTTTGTTAGGGGCCAGTATGGAACTTTGCAATCGCCATCTGCCTGACTGTGTTTAGTGCATTTAAAGTTTGATCCAATTAAATGTTCATTGTTTGGATGTTAATTTGGATGATGTAGTTTATGTTGTGTTCTTATCTGGTTCAATATGTGTTTTTGTTTTCCATGGGACCAGTCTGGTATCGGTACTAAGAGTCGTGCTAGGGTTTCTATGGTAATAATTCTCAGACTTGGTTGAGAGAGGTGAGTCACTACGTAACACATTACTGATATTAAGAGAACGCTAGAGCCTGATTTGCAATAACCATAAAGGAGATGGTAATTAGTGCACGTTTCCTTAATTGCCATAAGATGTTAGCACAAAAAAATGACTATTATTCATTTAATCGCCGGTCTGAGATATTATGCAATAAGATGTCTAATTTGACTGTTGAGACAAAATGGTACTGTAAACGATGTGATGTGCACAGAATAAAATTTAATTGTGATGTAAGCAAAACGTAGCCAAGTTAAATCAACACGCACTTTTTTTTTATATAAAAGTAGTCATACTGTCCCTTACAAAAAGTAGAGAAAGAGACCTTGGAGTCTATCTGGAATTTAAAACTGGAGGTGTGAGAGGGGAGCAAGCGCTGGAGAAGTAAAGCGGTTGCAGTCTCTTGCATCTCTGGAGGAGCTCTCCGCTTGTTCAATTTGGATGCTAGCTCCTCCTCCAGGCTCGATCTCCATGGAGACGAAAAGGGGAGTAGTGTGAGAGAGAGTAAAAGCACAAAAAAGGGCCTCATTAATGGCGGAACAAGGGATCTGACTGTAGAGACTAGAGAGAGAGTGTGTTGTTTTTTTGTAATTGTAGGGGATTGGTCTGAACTCTGAAGCGAGTCAATCGACCAATTGAATTATATGACCTAAAGTTACTCAAATTTGAGTTTAGATCAGGACCGTGAGATATGATTTGGCACGAATATTAAAAGGCCCCTTGCATTCCACCTCCGGCCGGTTTGGCCTGGATTCTGATCGGACGGTCACAATATAAACTCAAAATTTGAGTTACTTCAGAACATCCGGACGCGACAAATTTTCATGCTTTTGGACCGGTCTAAACTCTGAACGGCTAATGGGACCCAAATTTTCATGCTTTTATGTGGCAGCTTGATGGTGGCGCTTTATGTAACGAATTCTCCTTGAAGAAATGAAGGCGACTCGCCACTCGGTGTGTTTGTTGTTCCACCTCTGGAGCCTCTTTCAGTCATCTCTATCGTATACTAATTCAGCTAATGATCTCTCAACCTTTCCAGCAAACCGCAAGTGGTGCACTCCGCGCCATGCACGAGATGAGAATCAGGTATAAAAAATGAATAGAAAGGAATCATACATATTCCCTTTACCAGAAAAGAAATTAATTGACGTCTGTTCTCTCACAGCGATCGTTTGTCGTACCTTAAAAAGCTGTTTAGTGGTTACTGGTTAGCCTGAATATTTTTTTAATATCTAATCCTGTCCATCCTTATCTTCACATATATTAGAATATAGACATATATATATATAGTTGATAAGTATATGAGAACATATTAAGATTTGTTAATCTCCTGAGATAACTCAAAAATTTTCAAAGTTCAAACAATCGATCCAAACCGTTCAACATGATGGATATATTAAAATGTGCTTGCAGATCAAATTTTACATTTTTTTGAATTTTTTTTACTATTTATTAAGATCGTACAAAAATTCAATGGTCTGAAAACAACAATTTTGTAAAATACTTAATAAATAGTAAAAAAATTCAAAAAAATGTAAAATTTGATCTGCAAGTACATTTTAATATATCAATTATGTTGAACGGTTTGGATCGACTGTTTGAATTTTGAAAATATAGAATATAATCCGGTGTCACAAAAAAAAGTTGTAAGTGATCCCTCCTCTTCCTATTAATACACTTTTATGTGAATCTAAATAGGCACCATTTAAAATATGACACGTAGATTCATCAACTCAAAACTATTTTATCACGAAGGATACACTTTCCTCTCCAATTGTTATACCTTCATTTCAGATTCAACGGTCCAAATTGGATTTTAACTAAATCCAATACATGTATCGAACTGCTTGATTTTAGTAGTAAAAAGTTGAAATTGATCCTAATCGTTATATGTGGGGTTAGGGCCGTAGGCAAAAAAAAAAAAATACTATTACAATTAGCAAGTTGCAGACTGTTGTTAAATCAGTTCATATTGTAGACTGTTCAGAAATAATCAAAATTTCTTCAAAAGTATATAATAGGTCAATATATAGCTCAATTATACATAGATTCATATCTGATTTTCAAAATTCAAAAATAGTTGCTTATTCAGAGATAATTGCCTACTCCTAGTTCAATATATACAGTTGGATTTGCATGAGATAGACTAGTACGAAGTCGGTAAAAGCGCAAAGGAGCTGAACCCCATAGATGAAGGCCCATTGATGTATAGTCATGTATAGACCGGTTGGGTAAAATAGTTTTCTATTTTCACTATGTGAATATGTGATTAAGAACTTTTTTATAAAAAATGTGAGATTTTAATTTATTACGTGTCATTTAAATTTTATCACGCAATTAACTAGGTAATCAGTACTAAAGTTATGGATTCTTATATAAAATACAATACAATTCCAAGATGCATACATCATGCAACTGGTAGGTGTTTCTATTATAGGTTTTTGGATAAACAAAAGGGCCCACGAGACAGTCTTGAAAAATAGATATATGATTATATGAGTGAGGTTATGATAATAATTGTTGAATAAAGTTAATACGAGCTTAGACTCATCGAGGATTTCGAGTTTAATTTCATCTTTAGGCAATTAATTATCTAATAAGTTTTCCCTATTTATTATCTAATAATTTTCGGCCACTTGACCTCACGAGAAAGAAGCTTGAAAAATAAAAGATTTGAAATATGTGGTCGACAAGTGGATCAAAATAAACTGTTTGAATTCGTGATTTTAAAATTAATTCAATAATTCAGATCAAGCTTAGAAAATTCATTGCTTAAGCTACAAGTCCATATCCGCTAGTTTTCCTGGAAAAAAAAAATAAGATCATATTATTCCGGACTGTGCGATTTAAAACGAACGAACCGGATTGATCTACATAAAATTTAGGAGGCCTCTTTTATACAATTATACTAGCGTCACATATTAACTAGAATAGTGTTACGAGGAGGATTTTAATACCTCATCGTGCCTCACATTTTATATCTTCATTTTCAAAATTCAAACTGTCAATTCAAACCGCTCAACACGATATTCATATTAAAATATGCTTGGAGACCAAATTTTTTAATTTTTGGAAAAAAAATACTATTTTTTTAGATAGGTAGAAAATCACTGTTTTCGAACGGTCTAGAAACAGTGATTTTGTACCTATATTAAAAAATAGTAAAAAAGTTTCAAAAATTATAAAATTTCATCTCCAATCATATTTTAGTATTGATATCACATTGAGCGATTCGGATCAACTGTTTGAAGTTTGAAAACAAAGATATAAAATATGAAGTATAATGAAATATTGGAACCCTCCTATAGTGTTATACTGTTATATATAGTCTTAAACTAAAGCTGGCCTAGCCAACGAGTCTAATACTAACCACTACACAGTCTAGGCAGCCTAACCTAATTTAGCCAATCCCACTCGCTTAATCGCTTTATATAGTCGCTTAACCTAATTTAGCCTAATTTAGCCAACCCTCCAAAATTTTTAAATAATGAAAAAAATGATGAAAAATAAATACATTAAAATATGCTTATAAATTTTAATTTTTAATTTGCTTGATTTTATACTAAATTAATTCAAAAATTTATAAATTTGCATAAATGCATGAATTAGATTGGTTTTAACGGTTTGAATTTGTTGTTTAGAGTTAAACTCATCAAGAGATATGGTGAGCTTAAAGAACATCCTAGTAGAACTCAGATAATAAATTAAGCATATTTGAAAAGAAAAAGAAAAATCAAACTATGAACAATTTGTTGAAAAATAATCCACATCATGAAAAACTGCACAATGCTTCCATATACTAAACAATTGTCTGTCAACTCTATATTCTTTTTCCCTTTTTTTTTTGTTCTTTTAGAATTCTCAAAACGGAAATAAAATAAACATGAAATTAATCAAATTAATATATTGTGGATGGCCAATTGCAAAACTGGATCGAGGTAAAAAAGGTTCATTTTCTTGATCAAACTTTGAGAAATCTTAGCCACATTTCACCTCCAGCTAAGTGACATTTAATTTACGGTATATAACTTTCTAATGTACAAGGGGTTGGATTAACCCATGAGACAACTTACTACAGATGTATATATAATGGGAGTCGGGGTCTTCCGGTATGAAGCCGGCTGGAAGCTGACCTTTTTCTGTAAGTGGCACCGGCTCTGCAAAAGACTTTCTTGAACTGGAACCGGGCCTGACTTGAAATCCCGGTCTTGCTGTTAAGAAAATGAATTCAATAAAGCCTATATCAACCAACACCGTAAAGTACAAGTATTTCTAACTTACATCAATAGAGCAACGAAAATGTAGAAAATAAACAATGGTTCCCCAAAAAAATACCAAAATGATGCAACAAGTAACTTCTTGGAAATAATGAAAACACAAAATCAAGTAAAGGGCCACCCATAAAGCAGAACAATCGGCATGTTATTGTTAGTGTGATTAAAAATATTACAGAGCTACTCGTGGAATGTAGGAATATATTCTGGGACAAAAGGAGCTGTTCAGCGGTGTGGAATTTGGGTGGAAAAAGGCAAAATAGTTGCCGAACAGAGGTAGAATGACTGTGAATGGGATAAACTGGAAATGTTGCAGTCAGACCTGGGAACTATGTGCGCCCAGATTATCTAATTCCATGAAGGGAATGGACTGGCCAGTTCCATTGAATAGGCCGGTGGACTTGGAGAAATACTACTGGGCGTGGAATTGAATTTATTTTACTTTGCTGAATGGAGTTGGAATACAATATGGATCATTCACCTATTATCTATCCTCCATTCTCTATTTCACTGTTTCCAAACATCAAAAGAGGAATTAAAAATGAATTATTAGAAGTATTGGACATCTACTTACGCATAACATACAGTACAATCTTCCAACAGCATCCTTCTTGGTTCATATGATGAACTCGTGCTGATGGATCTCCATAGGTTATCTGACACAGAATTACAAAGATGCACAATTAACATGGCGATATCAAGGAGTACATAGCTTTCAGAATTTGAGAGTTAGGTCACAAATGTCCTTACCAAAATAAATATGCCTCCTGGTTTAAGCAGCCTAAAATTAGAGAAAATTAAAGCCTGTTACTATAGTAAAAAATATTGGTTCAATTTTAAAGTAAACAAATTCTTCATTCTGATCTTACAGCCCCAAAAAATCTCAAATACTCCAGTAGAACAAAAAAAATTGCATATTCTCCAAGTGATGTGACACCTGAAACTGTTTTTCTCCAACTTTTTTGGAATTGAACAAAATACACTTTCAATTTTCATGATTTATTACAGAGAGAGTTGGGAGAGGGAAGGGGAAGGGGCAGAGCCAGAAAATTTCTAAATGGGGGTCAAGTACAATATCAAATTGTGACATCAATAGAATGGTCACATAATAATTATTGGATTGTAATTATGAGCGTTAAAAATGGAACAATTTTCATATTTTTAATACTTTTTCCTAGGGACTTGCTGGACTCTTCAGGTTGCATAAGAAAATGCCTCCTAAATCGAATGATTATGTAGAAGTTATAAATAAATTAACCTGCCTGTTCACTTCTTGTATCATTTGAGCAGTACTGAGAGGAGCATCTGGGCCACACTACACACAACACAAGTTTTAATTAAATAACGGAAAACATAAAAGTTAATTAATGGAATGTTAACGGACTCAAATTTTAACTTACCATCAGAGAATCCAGCGTCCCTAAGGAAATAATAAGATAAAATTAGTTAACATATAAGAATAGTGAGAACAGTTATATGGCATTTTCATACCAGTACTGCTGTTGTCTGGTACAGAATCTTATTATTATGCTTCTGGTAACCACCTTATATTATTATTTTTTTTTTTTCTATGTTCTCTTGGAAACATTTAGCTTCCCACCAAAAATATAGGCCACAGAAGCAATACAGTACCATTCCTGATAAGTTTTGTGCTAACACTGTTGATAATAACAAAACAGGATGAATCCATATTTTTTTCAAAAATTAATGCCAGCACTTCTGTTACTTATTATGATATTCTTTTATGAGGAAGGTTCAAATGCCTCATGTCTTTCATGCCTCATTATGCCTAACATCTTATATTTATTTCTGTTTTCAAAGTTCAAAGAGTCGATCCGACATGATATCCATATTAAAATATGCTTGGACGCCAAATTTTATATTTTTTTAGAAAGGTGTAAAATCAGTGTATTTGGCTGGTCCAGACAGTGATATTGCACCTATCTAAAACAATAGTAGAAAATTTCCAAAAAATATAAAATATGGTGTCCAAGCATATTTTAATATAGATATCGTGTTTAGTGGTTCGGATCGACTCTTTAGACTTTGAAAACGGAGATATAAGATATGAGGCATGATGAGGCATTTGAACCCTCCTTTCTTTTATTACTCTATTTCATTTCAGTTTATCTTTTATAACCAAAGAAATTTTGACTGGTACCAAATTGAGAGTCAGAGATAAGTGCACACATACACACCTTTATCAATTACACAATCAAACGATTCGTCAGAGAAAAAGCTCATATCTCTAACATCCATTTGCATATCTGTATAGCTCACACCAAAACCAAAGTCAATTTACTGTCTAGAGACAACAATAAATAAAATGAAATGTATAAATGATCCAACTGTAATGTGACAGAGGTTCCTCACAATTTCAGTACAATCAACATTTGCTTTAACTTGCACATGTAAGTGCAAGCATGACGTAAGCTGAAGTTCAACATGATTTAACCTCAATTAAACTCTCAATGTTTCATAATACCTCAATCAAATCTTCCGCTTGGGGACAAATCTTCCGTTCAGCGTAGTAATGTCTCAAAAAGCATGACTTTCATATTTGAGCCAAATTAAGAGCAACGAACTTGAAGTTCAATTATACAATTAACAATCAAGCAAATTTCAACAGTGCAATCTCAGTCTCAATATAATTAAATAAACCTTTACCATAAAACTGTGCAATTGCATAAGAAAGGCTAATTAAGAATAGGGGTTAAATTTAATCAACTAGTATGGTACCCCACTGACAAGGTAAAAAGTCCAAATAAAATTTGATGGTTGCCTCGGTGAAAAAATAATAGTGTTACATTTAAGCTGCCGAACAACAGCATATTTGCGCTTCATCATCTCTATAACAGTGGCTGAGATATCGATATTCATTATCTCTGCATACCCGTCTTTTATCATATCTTCTGACATCACTGGAAATCAAAGGAAAATTGTAAAATATTAGTTTTATTTATTTTATTTTATTTTGAGGTCGGTGGAGCTTCATATGAAAAAAGTAACATGAAAAACTTTGTTATTGAGACCTCAGTTAAGCAACTTAACAAGAAGGGAAGAGGAAAGAAAGACATAAAGTCGGTGTCCAAGGGTATGTCACATGTACCAGATGCTGGTACGAAACTGGCCTTCTTTTCTAATAAATCTTAGACTTTATACTATGTTTCAATTTTAGAATTGCTACAGAATAGAAAAGAGGACTTAACTATTGGGAAGAACTAAGTTCATCAATCAAACAATTCAAAGTTGAAGGATAACCCACTGATTTCAACCAACTTCAAGCAAAAGGAGGAGAAGGAAAGTGGCAAACATATTAGACCAAACTAGAGAGAGAGAGAGAGAGATCATTTCAGAAAAGAAGAGAGAGTAATTACGAGCGCTGCCACAGCCAACCATAAGAACACGAGAAGAGGTTTGTACGAACTTGCGCACGAACGGGCGGAGCGCCGCGTACCGCTGGTACCAATCAAATGCAGCTCCTCCTTCCTCCAGGTACCGCGCATCCCAATACAAAGCATCGCCGTAATTACAACCCCCACCCCTCTGTTGCCCACTCACAGCGACATCCTCTTCTTCCTCCTCTTCATTGTTTCTCACTCTCTCCATCTTTGATCAGAGAGAGAGAGAGAGAAAGAGAGAGTTGGTTATCACTTTGATTGTGTGGTTTTGAGGCCGTGGCTCGGAAAGAGAATTAGGTGCAAATTTCTTGCAAATTTCTTGCGGTTTTATCATTGAAGTCTTTTGTGTAGCGAGTTTCTGAGCGATGAGTAGTGAGTCATAGTGACATAATTCGCGAATAATTCGTTTTTTCGACGTTACCGAACCGAACTCCGAATAAAACACAGAAAAACGTATAATACGTTTTATTCGCGAATAAAACGCGAGTTGACGAATTATTCGCGATAAAAAAACAATTTTTTTTAAATTAAAAAAAAAATTATTACGGTTTTTTTTTTTTTTTTGCTTCCTTGTTGTACCGAATCATTCCCGAATTATATCTGAATTATATCCGAATCACGAATTTTTGACCTCGCCGAACCGAACCCGAACTATTGATTTGTCACTATGGACTGACAACTTAATGATTCGGAAAAGGTTCGGAGGGTTAAAAATTCATAATTCGGAAATAATTCGGATATAGTTAGAAAATAATTCGTTTTTATACAAAACAAATAATATATTAAAATACTGAAGTTGTAGAAAGCAAAAATATGAGATTGTTTTATTCATTTTAATTTTTTTGTTAGTGTAAAAATAGAAAATTTAACATAACCATGTTTATTTAGTTCTACTCTATGAGTCTCATTAATTTCATAGCTTAGTTTAATTTCTATCAAATTCTATATGTATTTCTTATTTCGCTTTTTTTGGTTCACTGACACATTTATCAATTTTGCAAATTTTGGTGATTTTCACCATCTTGAACCGGTACAGGGCTGTCAAGGTATTGGTGCACTGGTACAGTTACTCCCACATCAAGAATTTTTTTCAAGGAAAAATAAGGTCATGCCTATATTTCATTTATAAATTGCGGTTACAAAGTTTGCCGACATTTTTATTAATATCCAAAGTTTAATACAAATTATTAATTATACCCAGAATCGGACCAATTATCGATATATACCCAAACCGGCCATTTTCTGGCCGGCTATGTACCCTCCCTAAGCCGGCCATTTTATGGCCGGCCATGTACCTTTTTTTTTTTTTACCCGCATTTCACCCTTTATATACCCCTTTTTCTCTCTCTCCTCTCACAATTCTCTCATCTTCAACCGAATTCTCTCTTCTTTAAGGTAAATTTTTTTTTTATCTAATTTAATTTTTAATTAATTTATTTTAGGGTTTAGGATTTAGGTTTTAGGTGTTATAATTTAGATTATGTTGTTGTAATTTAGTGTAATTAGCTAAGTTAACCAATATTTAGTTTAATTAGCATAATTGACCAATATTTAGAGTATTTTGGCCTTTTTTACCATAATTATGCTGATTAAGCGTAATTTTACCGAAATTAGCACTTTTGACCAATATTTAGGGTATTTTGGTCTTTTTTACCATAATTAGGCTAATTAAGCGCAATTTAGTGTAATTAGCACAGATGACCAATAATTAGAGTATTTTGGCCTTTTTTACCATAGTTATGCTTATTAAGCGTAATTTTACCGAAATTAGCACGTTTGACCAATTTTTAGGGTATTTTGACATTTTTTACCATAATTATGCTGATTAAGCGTAATTTTACCGAAATTAGCACGTTTGACCAATTTTTAGGGTATTTTGGTCTTTTTTACCATAATTAGGCTGATTAAGCGTAATTTTACCGAAATTAGCACGTTTGACCAATTTTTAGGGTATTTTGGTCTTTTTTACCATAATTAGACTGATTAAGCGTAATTTAGTGTAATTAGCACAGATGACCAATTTTTAGGGTATTTTGGTCTTTTTTACCATAATTAGGCTGATTAAGCATAATTTAGTGTAATTAGCACAGATGACTAATATTTAGGGTATTTTGGCATTTTTTACCATAATTATGCTGATCAAGCGTAATTTCACCGAATTTAGGTTATTTTAGATATCAGGATGCCTAGAGCACGGCCTACCCAGCGTCCAGTAGTGGACGAGCCGATCAGTACCAGCAGCACGGAGCACATCAGTCCTCTCCTGTGGATTCCCCACAGCGAGCACCGAGTCTCACTGGCTTCTCGTGAGGTACGTTCCTTTTCTTATATTTTCATTAAATTTTGTTGGATTTAAATTTTATTATGTTGTCACCATGCGGATTACATTTTTCAACGCAGGACACGGATCTTCTAGATGTGAAGTTGAGGTGCGTTCACATGAGGTACTACGAGGTGATGAAGCCGTACCTCATCAACCTGGGTCTCTACCAGGTTGTGGACATCGTGCGGACAGAGAAGAGCATCATCAATGCATCTCTCATCGCTGGACTGGTGGAGCGATGGCGTCCCGAGACGCACACGTTTCACATGCCATTCGGAGAGATGATAGTGACTCTCCAGGATGTGAGTGCTCTTTGGGGTTTGTCTATCCGTGGCACACCCGTCGGTGGCATCTCTGACAGCACCAGCTTCGCAGGTTATGTCGATGAGTTGTTGGGAGCTGATCCTTCCTATATCATTGGGGACCATGGGAGGTCGAAGTTCCATTTGCGGATGACGAGGTTACGGCAGCACTTCATCGCGGGTCTCTCGGCAGATTCCACCGAGCTGGAGATTCAGAGGTAAATTTTTATTAATATCTACTAATTAATTTATAATACGATGATTCTATTATAATTTTTATATGTTTTGTATTGCAGATATACACGGGGCTACGTGATGGACCTTTTTGGTTCTGTCATGTTTCCTGATTCCAGCGGTGATCAGATGCCGATGATGTATCTCCCGTTGCTGATGGAGATTGAGCGGCCGACGTCGTACAACTGGGGTGGAGCTGTCCTGGCGTATCTGTACTACCACCTGTGTCGTAGTAGTGAGGTAAGTCACCAACTCTTATTTTAGTGTAAATTATTTAATCAATCAATCCATCAAAATACACTGACGTGTAATGTTCTTGAAAATGAAGCCGACGGCGAAGCAGATGTACGGGCCGGTACTCCTGCTTCAGCACTGGTCGTGGTCACGGCTACCGGTGGGCCGTCCTATCCCCAATGAGTCGCCGAATTAGGGGAGAGCCAGATGTGTTTCACTGCCCGGCATACGCCAAGAAGTGGTACGGTTTCCACCACTACCAGGATCGGACCCACGGTGCTACTGTTGGGATCAGGCCAGTCCGGTCAGAGCTTCAGAGTTTGCCTGAGCCTCTTGTTGACTGGACGCCGTACGATCAGTTGTACGAGGAGTTCCTCTTGCCAGGCAGTGTGACTGACGAGCAGGAGCGGGAGATGTGGTTCTATCGAGGTCCACTCATACATTTCTGGATAGTGGAGCACCACTATCCAGATCGGGTGCTCCGCCAGTTTGGTCGAGCGGCGTTGATTCCCATAGATCCATCTTTGCCGAGTTACACGCACAGAGACCTGCACCGGTAAGTCGTAGTCTATTGTATTTATTAAATAAATCATATTACTTGATAGTTTTTTATTGCAACTAACGTCTTCTTTACAGCGTTACCCACCGAGCGCGACTGGATAAGGACTGGAGCACCCATTACGATGCATACTACACGACGGCCTTGGATCCTCAGTATGCAGACTTCTATCACGAGCCAGATGTGCTTCAGCAGACCCAGGGGGATCCCCAGTTGAGGTACGATGTATGGTACACGCAGGTCTGCATGGCGAGTGTCTATCTGCAGGGTGATTACGGTGCCCATCTCCGCGACAGGATCAAAACGGATGATGGTTACCATCCCAACGGTCGTGGATGGGCTCGCCAGGTAAAGCACCTAAAACCACAAGGTTTGATCTAACTTAGTAATACATCAAGGTTTGATCTGACATGCTAAATTTTTTTCAGCTTTTGGTCCGCGATCAAGGAGTGCGGGCATGGGATCCGCATGCTGGGAAAGAAGAACTGGAGACGGCTTGGGTACCGCACCCTCAAGAAGAATGCGAATGTGGTTGAGGATGCCGGGCACGGTGGAAAGATCATCGGTATGCTGCGAGACGCCAGAGAGAACATCAACTGGCGTGAGATAGATCCGCAGGAGCCCGATCCGAGCCCGGTTCTGATGGATGATATGCCATCTTATCCCCGATTCACATCCAGAGTGGGACTACCATCGTTGGGTATTGTCCGACATTGGGTGGACGGCATGGTACGACGAGCATGGACGTCCGGTGCAGCCTTATGTATGTCATACTTCAGTATCTGTCAGGTTTTAATAAATTTCTTCATTCAGATCAAATTTAATAATTTATGTGTATGATTGCAGGGTCCAGCAGAGATGCCACCACAGCCACCACCTGCGGAGACCGATACTTCTGAGTACGAGTCCCTCTCGTGCAGTCTCCACGAGTTCGAGGAGATCATGTCGGCACCGACATGGCCCCGATATGGCACAGAGATGCCGCATGATGGAGAGGCTAGTGGTAGCGGGTCTCATACTCAGCCTGCCTTTGGGACTGGGTTTGCCGCATCTATCTTCGCTACACCTCCGCCAGTACCGACAGTCTCCACGGGCGATGCCAGATGGGATACTGCCGAGCAGATACTGAGGTCTGCCGATGCCCCAGATGAGCCCGAGGGAGACGGAGCCTGGCCGCGCTGGCGCCGGGCGAACGCCGGAGTACCGCCTCAGCGATATTCCCCCTCTCCGTTTTAGTTGTATTTTTACTAGTTTTGTACTATTTATATTTGGTATATTTGGATTATCCTATATTTCGGTTTTTGTGTATGTGTGCTTTTATGGTACTATTTTTATATTTTACATATCAAAATAAATTATCATGATAATGCTAAACAGAAAATATAACAACATTAAAATAGTAGCACAACATAAAAAATAGTACCACAATGTAGCGTATTTCAATTAATATAGCGTATTATAAAGTAATGTAATGTAATTTAGCGTAATTTAACATAATATAGTGTTATTCAATATAATTTCAATTAATATAGCATATTCTAGTATAAATATGCTAATTATATATCAAAAGAAGTAATATAACAAATAATTTAAATAAAAAATTTCCAATTTTCAGTGTTAAATTTCAATACTTTGTTCTTCATAGTGTCTTGCTCTAAAATGCGGGTAAAAAAAAAAAAAAAAAAAGGTACATGGCCGGCCATAAAATGGCCGGCTTAGGGAGGGTACATAGCCGGCCAGAAAATGGCCGGCTTGGGTATATATCGATAATTGGTCCGATTCTGGGTATAATTAATAATTTGTATTAAACTTTGGATATTAATAAAAATGTCGGCAAAGTTTGTATCCACTGGATTTGAAAAGAGAAAATTAAATTTAAATTGCTCAAAACAGTTGAGCTTAAAAAGCCGGGATTTTTATTAATATCCAAAGTTTATTACAAATTATTTAATATACTCATGTTTGTTGGAAATTAATAAAAATAACCCTACCGGCTAGAAAATAACCGGTACTCTATTTAAACAAGTACCGGCTATTTTCTGACCGGTACTCTATTAAAAGACTACCGGCCATTTTCTGGCCAGTAACATTTTTTTTTTTTGCTATTTTATACCCTATAAAATACCCATCTCTTCTCTCTCTATCTCACAAAATCAACTCTCACTCCCGAAATTTCCTCTTCCCTCAGATAAATTTATTATTTAATTTAATTTAAAATATTATTTTTTAATTAATTAATTTAATTAAATAATTAATTTAAATTATTAAATATAATTAATTTAGATTATTTACCATTATTAATTTAATTATTAGAAATAATTAATTTACACTCATTTAATTTGTTGGGGGTTTAGTGGACTGACAATTACATGTATACAGACCATATTAGTAATTATTTTTCAGTAACCTATACGTGTAGATTAGTAACTTGACAATTGTTTACTATTTTTCAAAATGTAGTTTGTTTGTCATGGCTATGATTTCATTACATTGTGGTGGAAATGTTCTTAGTAATGCATACGAGGCTTATTACAACAAAGACCTACGTCATTCATTTATGATTACTTATGATATCTCACTTTGTGGCGTGAAATTCATGATTTACGCATTCACTGGTTATAACCCAGAAAAGTGGTCATCTGGTACCCAAGCAGGGCCATCTTGTAGCCAAGCAGAGTCATCTGGTAGGCCATCTTCTGGAAGTAGTTTCTTTCGCAGATTTAGTTTTAGACATGGTAGTAATAGGTGATTTATATGCATGTTATGAACTTGTTTATTTATATGCTGCTTTCAGAACTTTTTTATTTGCAATTTGTGTGGACTTTATTTGCAAATTGTGTGGTCCTTTTTATTTGCAATTTGTGTGTACTTTACTGTTAGTTGTACGAGACTCTGAATTAGTGGTGAATTTAATTGTGACTCTGAATTGGCTACGAGACTTTTCTTTATTTGCAATTTGTGATGCAAGTCTTACTTGGCTGCGAATTTAATTGTGACTCTGAATTCTTTCTCATGCCTCTATCTTTAAAGGAAACAACACGTGACTACTAAATAAAAAGTAATTCTTATTTAATTAATACTAAAAAAAATTACAACATAATTCATCCAACTACAATAATACTACTTCTTAGAACCAAGCTCAAATGCATCCAAATTTTAAACCCTAATAATACTACTTCTTAGAACGAGCCGATTTTGCCGGATCTGGATCAGTCACAGCAGACGAAGTGGTAGCCTTACCAGTATAAGTACACGGAACAAACTCATCGTCCGATGTTGGTGGCTCTGGATCATCAACCTTCTTTTTTTAACCCATAGCCGTAGGGGTTTTCGACAAAGTCATCGTCCGAAATTTCATAGCTAAGAAATTCTGGCTGTATGAATGATCGACATATTTGTGTATCAGGGCATACTTGACACTTGTACCTTTTTTCCTCATTTTTACATCGATCACTAATTGACCATCCTCTTGTTAGACCACGATTGGACGACTTACCCCGGTTGCTATTATTCATCATTTTGGCCCCTTCAAATATCGGTCTTTTCGTCTCAAAAAGTTGAGTGAGTTGTGAGGGGGAGAGAAAATTGGTAAATATCCTCCCCGGTACCGTAAAAGATTCCCTTCACTTTACAGTTTGAGATTAACTCCTAGCTGCTTTTGGATTCGGGTTGACGGAGAGGGCAGTATTATTGGGCTTTGAGATTCGTGCCAAGTTAAAAAGAACGGTCCAGATCAAGTAATTGTAAAAGATTCCCTATTACGGTACCAGGGGTGATGTGAATTCAGAGAAAATCATCTCTTTTGTGAGTTGAGTGAGTTGTGAGGAGGAGAGAGAGAAAGATGGGGTATAAAATAGCAAAAAAAAAAAAAAAAGTACCGGCCAGAAAATGGTTGGTACTTAATTAAATAGAGTACCGGCCATTTTCTGGCCAGTAGGGTCATTTTTATTAAATCCCAGCAAACCTGAGTATATTAAATAATTTATAATAAACTTTGGATATTAATAAAAATCCCGGCTTAAAAAGGAAACTAAAACAAATATTAAAAGGAAAGCAAGATGTTGAACAAAACAAAGTGGAATGCCTTAATTTTATAATTGAAAAAAGATGAAGCTTCAATCCTCCAGCTGCAAGTTCTGTGTCTCTCTTTCCGTACCAACAATCACATGTAGCAGTCTGGTACACTCCATGTGCTTCATCTCCGTACCAGTAATGTACCAGTATTGTTGTTTGCCTCATCAAGGTGCAGACCAAAATCCTCTCCCACTCGTTTCAAGGTTCACCAGTCCGGTACTGCTTGGTACCACCATTTCTTAGTGTCAATTTATGGTTTTTACACTTGACCATAATATAGGTTTTTTTCTAGGGTTTTATACCATCTGACTTAAAACAATATTAAGACTGCGAATTCATAGATATGCAAGAAATTCAACTTGTCAGATAACTAGAAGTGTAAAATTCACATTTAGGTCCCGGATTCTATTCCTTATTATTATTTTCTTTATATCACAAAAGGTGCAACGTACACCTTGCTGGTCTCCCTTGAAATATACTCACAGAGTTCATCTTTTTCTCTTGGGAGCTCTACAAAAGAGAAAACAAATTAGACGTTACATTTTTTAAACGCGACTACATTGAGACTGTTACGGGGATGGTAGCTCTACTGTGGACTATGTTGTTAATGATGTTTTACAGTATAACAAAGTTACTGGTAATTTTGTAACAAGACCTGCCAATGCTACAATGTGACATTTGGGCAAGATTCTGTAACATAACTGTCAATTATGTTGTAATATCTTTATTATTTAAGTATTCTAATAAAAAAGAGACAGTAGTGTTTGGCAAGAAATAAACAAAATTAGAACAAATGAAGCACTATTTGGCTTCAATTTTGAGAATTAAACAGTCCCGTGTTTAGAATTCCTTAAGAAACTTTGAACACGACAAGTTATTATCAGAAATCTATAAAAATATATCACCTCACTTCAATTGGAATTAGATTTAAAAAAATTGAAACACAACAAGGTATTATCAAAAAATCAATATAAATGTATCACATCATTGGAATTACATTATACTCCGTTGCATTTACTCCACTAGAATAACATTTTAGTGAGCATAAAGTTTCTTTAATGAAAGTGATTCAGAAGAGCTGAAGGTCTTTAGTCAAATATTTTTTTTTCTTTAATTAAATGATGAAAGTAATAGCAAACTAGCAACTGACAGTAGGTAAATTTGGATTCTTGCTAAAATAGTGAGGTACCTAAGAAAAGGACAAATGCAAAGTTTTTATCTCAAATAGAAAAAATCAAAAGAGAATGAGAGATGTTACCTCTTAGCGGCCACTAAGTGCCACTTTCTTGATTTCTTCTCGTCGTGTCACTCGCAATAGCAATTGATACACAGACAGAGACAGTAAAATGGAATGTGTTAGTTGGCACCACTTGCCGGGACTAGTCAACATCGGGCCAGTGTCGTAGCTTTTACTTTTCGTTATGTAGGTCTCATTCTATCCTCTCCAGTCCGTGTCGAAATGGAGATCTTTTGCACCATTGCCTCCATTGGTCACAGCCTCACAGCCTCACAGGCCATTATTCGTTACAAGGAAAGTGAGTCCGGGTGGTGTTTCTCCACCATTTAAATCGCATAATTGACCCACAAAAAAAAAAATTGTAATTGGGAAAAAGAAAAATTAACCAATTTTCTTCATTCTCCCCAAAACGTCCTTACATGTGTATACGTGGTATAAAACAACACAAAATCAGCAAAAAAAAAAAAGTTGTACAATTGAATCCACGATCCATCCATCCAATCTATACATATAACTCATGATGATGATGTAATTCATCGGTCAATGCCTTCAATTTTGTCTTCGACCTCTGAGTACAGTTGGCGCAGGCGCTCGAGATTCTCCTCGGTGGTTTCCCAGTATCCCCTGCCGCTTGCCTCGAGGAAGGTCTGTACCAGTTTGCGAAAGGAGTTGGGGTTGGTTTCCAGTAGGCGCTTGCGCATTTGCTCATCCTCGATAAATGTCGTGTTTGCCTCCTCATAGACCCAATTGTCGACCTGGCCTGATGTGGCGCTCCACCCCACTGTATTAGTCAGCCGTTTCTCGATCTCGCGCACTCCTTCGTAACCGCTCGACATCATTCCCTCGTACCATTTCGGGTTCAGGAGCTTTGTTCGGGCATCCAGCCTTACTGTTTCAGATAGAGTGCGCACCTGCCCATTTATATATAGGTTAGATTTTCATATGGAGCATTAAATATATATTACCAGTATTCTTGGTTAAATGCACAATTTGGGTTTTTTAACTCTTTTTTTTAATTTAAACACCTAATTTGCTATAACAGGTAGAATTGTTAAAAAACAAATTGTGCCACTGTTAAGGAATTTCAAAATAATAATTTGATGTACCTGTGCGTTAGCAGTAGTTGTATCCGCAATGTAGGCACTAGGCTTCTTTCCATCCTTGCGTAGTGATTGAACCAAATTTGTTGGGTCAGAATCGAAATAATGGCTCACATCTGTCAATGAGATCTCAGATGAATCCAAGTTTTGGAATGTGGCGTCTGCTGTGCTCAGTGCCATTTCAAACACCTTCCTCTTCTCCATCATGCCAACACCTGGTGCATCGCAGTCAAATGCAAATGATTTACGACTCAAATACATGTCTTGCAATTGCTTTTCATCATTCCATGAAGAGTTCTCAACTGCTAGGTTCACATTTGATGAGTAGGAACCAGAAGCATTGGAGAAGACACGTGTCGCAGCCTCACGAAGCGGGACATTAAGTTCTTTTGCTTGCTGTAGTGCGTGTTTGCGCACAAAGTTTAGCTCTTCAGGTTCATCGAGCTCGGCAACTATCTTCACAGCCCGGTCTAGAAGGTTCATCTGCACAGGCCATCAAGCAGCTACAATCAGTTCGGTGCACATCTATTTTCGATTATTGTACTTCTCTAAAATATTTTGTCTCTAATGTCAATTATGCAGAGATTGAGACACTATGGAGATAACAGAAATGAGCTATAGCTGAAGTCCTGTCTTTTTCATCATAGCATTTCATAGTTGTATTAGTTGAGGTTTACCACTATTAAAATTAAAATAGTTAGATCCGTGGGCAACTTAAGACTTGAGAGATGGAAAGTTTCGAATTAGCTTCATGTTGAAGTATAATTCTTTCACTAAAATTTTTGCATGCTACTTTTTATTATACTGTGAGAAATCATTATTGCAAAGAAAAATATGTAACATTTTATTCATTGTTGTATAACTATTTATTATTGATTTAATTTTCCCATACAATACCTGATTGATAAAAAGATCTCTGAAGACGCCAGAGCAGTTGACAACGACATCAATCCGAGGCCGGCCAAGCTCCTCAAGGCTAACAGGTTCGACACGGTTGACTCGACCAAAGGTATCTGCAACTGGCCGCACGCCAATCATCCATAACACTTGTGCAAGTGACTCACCATATGTCTTTATGTTATCTGTGCCCCACAACACTAGAGCTACAGTTTCAGGATACTTCCCACCATTCTCTGCCTTTTGTCTCTCCACCAACCGATCAACCACCACTTTTGCACTTTGCAGGGCTGCCGCAGTCGGAATCGATTGCGGGTCCAATGCATGTATGTTCTTCCCGGTTGGCAAGACCTTCGGGTTACGGATTGGGTCCCCACCTGGTCCTGGTTCCACATAGCTCCCTTCAAGTGCGAGTTTCAAGCTCCCTACTTCATTATCCATAACAATAAGCTTCAAGCACTCGGCAAGGAACTCGAAAAGGGTTCGAAGCTTTTCTCGGTCGGCTCTGATGAACTTTGTTTGGGAGAGGTACTGGACCCATGGCTCTGACAGCCCGAAACCAAGAATGGATGTGAGCTTTCCGGCTACATCCACCACTTGACCTTTTTTGTTTGTAGATCGATTAACAAAGGCGGTGATGGCACCACGTGAGGCCTCTGTAATTTGTCGGAGGAGCTCCACATCAGCCAGTATACCTGCCATGAAATTAATTTATTGTCACATTAGATATGGAAATGAAATACAGTGACCTTTTCTTTTGATCGATTGGTTTCGGAGTTATATATGTAGTTAATACAGTACCTTTGTCACTTCCTCTATATACATCCTCAATGTTCCGCCCAACTGTCTGAGCCAATATACCGGGAAGAGAATAGATACCCTCCTCTGGCCGGTCCAAAGCTGCAATGTTTACTAAAGTTGCCACTGCCTCAAGTGCAGTCGGTGGCTCACCGATCACATGGAGCCCACATGGCAGGAGCCTCGACTCAATCTCCATGATCTTTGCATATACCTTCCCGACAACCAAATCCCTTTCCTCTGTTGTGAGCTCAACTCCGTCATCAGGCAAGCTCACGTCCTTGTCCAAATTGCACTGTCTCGCGGTACTGATAATTGAGCTGACGATCTGTGGGCCTCGCCCTGTATCCTTCAGCGACTGATACGAGGAGATGAGCTCTGCTAGCTGCTTGAGCCCCTTGTACAACCCAGCATTCTCTGCTGGTGGTGTCAGGTAGCTTATCGTGTTTGCATAGCTACGCCTCTTCGCAACAGTTGCCTCTGACGGGTTGTTCGCGGCATAATAGTAAATATTTGGTATGTTTCCAATCAAGCTGTCTGGGTAGCATACATCACTCATACCGACCTGCACCGTTTGAAATTAAAATTTGGTAACCGTCAGAAAATACAAAACGGAAGGGTAACTGGTCCCTATGCTGTCAATAAATGGTCGAAGGTGTATTTTTTGTTAATTAAAGAAGTTCCTCATTGTCAAGATGCTCGAATCATTATACCGCTTCTATTATTTTGTTGTACTAAGTTCTTGCACTCAGCCGTAATATAAAACTTTAGGTGTATCAATAATAAAAAAAACACTTATTTATTAATAAATTTCTGTAGCAAAATTAACCATGAAAAACTAGATTACCTGCTTTCCTGGCATGAACTCCAATGACCCATGGGTCCCGAAATGAAGCACTGCATCAGCGCCAAAAATCTTCTCCACATATGTATAATAAGCTGCAAAGCCGTGGTGTGGGCTTGCTGATTTAGAAAAGAGGAGTCGCATCGGATCTCCTTCGTACCCAAAGGTTGGCTGAACCCCTATAAATACATTTCCATACTGTTTTCCATATACCAGAAGGCTCTCACCATCTGAGTTGAGGTTGCCAGGTGGCTTGCCCCAGTTCTCCTCTAGGAGTCGTGCATATGGGGTTAGGGACTGGTACTCACGCACACCCATTTTGTATGCCACGTTCAGATTGGGACTGCTGAATTTGGCCTCCTTGTCGTGAATCACTTCCTCAATCAGTGCTTCAGCAGTGTCCGGGAGACCCTCCACATTGTACCTGTCATAAGGTCAGATTGTCAGTATCATAGGGGTGCAAACGGATTGGATAAAATCCGACCGTATCCGGATCCGTATCCGAAAATTAGATACGGATATCCGATATCCGAATATCCGTGCGGATACGGATACGGATATGGTTTTGAATATTAATTATCCGTATCCGAATAGTAGATATATACTATATAATTTAATATATATTATGAAAATATTTATGTATATATCTACGGATATCCGATATCCGATCCGTATCCGTACGTATCCGTCTAATATCCGATCCGTATCCGTATCCGAAAAATAAAAACGGATACGGATATGGTTTTACCACTATCCGATCCGTATCCGATCCGTTTGCACCCCTACAGTATCATCATGGACTATGGGGGGAATTTCATGTATAGCCCTCAAAAACTTCGAAATTACGTAATCCCCCTCTAAAATTCATAATATCATATTTACCCTTTTAAATTTCAAAAACTTACAAATTACTCAATTTATTGACTTTTCTATTAAAACTCCTTTTAAATTTATAAAGTACCCATTCTACTCTTTATTAAAAAATGGGTAAATTTCGCTGGAGGTCACTGAACTTTGTCCTTTGTCACGAATTGGTCACTCAATTTTGATTTGTTCCTCCATAGCCACTGAATTTTTAATTTGTCCCAATCAAGTCAACTTATAATTTTTTCATCCAAAATATTAACAGAATATAACTTTTCCGTTAGTATTTTGGACGGAATGAGCATATTCGGTTAAAATTTTGGATGGAATGAGCATATTCCGTTATATTTTGGACGGAATGAGAATATTTCGTTAATATTTTGGATGGAAAAGTTATAGGGTGACTTGATTGGGACAAATTAAAAGTTCAATGGCTATGGAGGAACAAATCAAAGTTGAGTGACCAATTTGTGACAAAGAACAAAGTTTAGTGACCTCCAGCAAAATTTACCCTTAAAAAATATATATATGTAACAGAGTGAGGCTATGGTGCTATGCATAGCACCAATGGCTAGTGTACTACGGCTCAATATGGTACTTTTTAAAATCCTAACGGTCGATCCGAACCGTTCAATGTAATATCCATATGAATATGTACTTGCAAACTAAATTTTATATTTTTTTGAATTTTTTTACTATTTTTTTAGATAGGTAGAAAAATCAGTGTTTTCTGAAAATTCTGGACCATCAAAATTCTATCTATCTAAAAAAATAGTAAAAAAATTCAAAAAAATATAAAATTTAGTTTGCAAGTACATATTCATATGGTTATCACATTGAACGGTTCGGATCGACTGTTAGGATTTTAAAAAGTACCATATTGAGCCGTAGTACACTAGCCATCCGTGCTATGCATAGCACCATAGCCTCACTCTATGTAACATGTTTAAGAGAAACATTTAGTCTTGTAATTGGTTAGTTTTGAGAGCAAAATATGTAACCTGCCTAAATGCCACTGTCTATGTGTCGCAAATAGAGAAATGAACCATATTTCCTCAGAAACCGATCATTTTTTACACAGACTACATATTTTTAGGCAATTCATCTTGGTCACGAGCATTACAGGTTATTAACCATCCAATATTGCGTTTAGTATGAAATTATATGAATTGAAAGGTCACAAGACACATACCCATCCTTTTTAAGATCCTTGAGAACTGCATAAATGGAAGAGAACACGTTGAGGTATGCAGCTGTTCCGACATTGCCCTTGTCAGGTGGGAAGCTAAAGACTGTAATCGCCAATTTCTTCTCTGTCTGTTACAAGCACCAAAAAATAATTATTAGTTTATCAATCTTTATCTCAAGGACATTCACACAACTCACTGCCCATAAATGTGTCCCCCAAGAAATATGTGATAAATCGAAAGAATTTGTAAATTTGTATTATTACCTTTGTTTTTCTCTTCAACTCTGCCCATCTAATAGCCCTAGTACATAGCTGCTCCACTCTCTTATGTAATGCATGAGATTTCCCTGTGAGGAACAGAAGGGCACATATTAGCTTAAGATCACAAAGTTAACAGTATCGCAAAAATTTTAAAAATTAAATATATAAAAATATACATCAAGAAGTTGCAGTACCAGACTAGTTGGTATTATACCAGAATAGGTAGTCATAATCTTTACACGACTATCGGACTTGTATTCTAACAACTTCTCGGACACCAAAGACCACAGTGAAAACCAATCTTTCAAATAAAAAATTTGAATATTTGTTCTAAGTGAAAATAATCCATACCTGTTCTTGCATCACGGCCAGAGAAGACAATTGGCTCCATACCACCATCCAATTCTGGTAAAGCAACTTGCAATGCTACTTGTATAGGGTGCAATCCAAGGGTGCTTATCAGCCACTCCTCTGTGGTCTGGAAAACTAGCGGGAGTGCGACTATGTATGGCACATCCAATTTTCTCAATGCCTCAATTGCCCTTGGGTGGTCCTGTCGTGCTGGCCCACCAACAAGGGCAAAACCAGTAAGCGAGACTACTGCGTGTACAAATGGCTTGCCGGTGATGGGGTCTATCAGGTATCTGCAATTACAAATGTTTCAGTCGGAATTGAACACAAACAGACGGAAGAACTCTAAAATCAATCACTATAGTATAATTATTTTTAAGTGCTACAGTCAACTGACTACTGGCATCCTAATTGTCAATAAGAAAAAACATTCAATCTTAAAGACTATTGAGTTTGAATTGGGCATAAGTCATTCTCAATTAGCACTCGTTTTTGCAACTGAACCTCAATTTATGTCGACCTTGAATCAACTTGAGCTGTGCTAATGCATGCCAATAAATTTAAGTATACCTGCCACAATTGCACAATTTAAAATGAAGCTATGGGAAGGGTAAAGAAAAAACGGTCAAACATGATACGTGGTACACACTGCCAAAACTGAGACACTGGAGCTAATTACAAGGTGAAACCCAATCAATCACAAAGAGTACCTCTCTGTGGGTCCCGAGAAATCCAATCCGCCAGCAAATATCGGAATAACTTTCGCACCACGTGCCTCCAATTCCATTATCACAGCCACATAATGAGCGTCATCTCCGGTGACAATATGACTCCTCTGCAACACCAACCCAATAATCGGTGCATTGGCATTCTTTACATTATCATTCAGGTCTTTTCTCGTGCCGTACCAGTTCAAATACTCCTTTACATCTTCATACATCATGGGTGCCAGTGGATGCCATATACCACTGTCCAGATACAATACCGGATCAGCATAGTCAATTTTGACGCCCTTGAGTGCTGGTACGTAGGAACCCGAGATCATCTTGAGGAAGTTTTGCAAATTGTCAGGGGACCCACCCAGCCAGAACTGGAGACTAAGTATGAACAACCGAGCATCTTGAGCTTTATCACTTGGTAGGTACTTAAGCACTTTTGGCAGAGTCCGTACCAGCTTGAGCATGCTCTCGGCAAAACCGGCTGATTGCTTCTTGCGCTTAAAAAGCTGGAAGAAGGGGCTCTTGGATTGACCTAATTGTGACATGCTGAAGGTACCAAGTTTGTTTAATCGCATTACTTCTGGCATTGATGGGAATACCAGTACAGCATCCATGCGGTCCCGCTCCTTTTCAACTGCTTCCTTGACCTGTTTTCATGCAAATAATGAAATTATTCAGCGCTTAAGTGAGTAAAATAGTAAAATCGCATTTCTATCAGGTTAGGATTATGAAGAAATAAGCTCAGCACCTTATTTTCCACTCAATATAAAACCCAGTTGCAAAAAAAAAGCTAGGGAAATACAAAAGCATTTAAATTTGATTTATCTCATATGCAAGGTACTAGGGTCTTCATCTGATTTACTTGGTTTTAAACCGAATCGATGAATCCTGAATACAACAGTTCAGTTGAAGGATTGATGTTATTAGGTTCTCTATATTTAATTCGCTTCTGTTTTTTCTCAAACGGCATGCACCCAACCGACAAAATTAATTGAATCAGGTGTCCTCTTAGAATTTCATCGCGAGCATAAATCATTCGAAGATGCCTGTGTCTTTCTTATTTTCCATCCAGGGTTTTTCAGAAAAAAGAGCTCTTGTTTTTAAATTTCTCTCCTTGTATGCATACTTCTACTTTTATTTTATTATTTTATTATTATTTTTTTTGCATTTCCTTGTGTTGAAAAAAGTTAGAAGCTGGCTCTTCATTCATTTTTTCCTTCCTTTCTTCTCCGACTTTTGGTTTTGTTTTCTTACCAGGAGCCTAGCTACAAGGGGGTTTGCATACAGGGTTATTCTTGCTTTATTTTGGATTTGTCTGTGAATGGGATGCTGTTTTATATCTACAGAACCTGGCACTGTAACTGCTTATTTTCCCAGTAGTCAACTTTTTGTTTAATTGTACTTTGAATAAATAAGGCTGGTTTATCAATCAATAGTATACGCACAAAAAAATTCAACAATTGTAATGGCTTCAGTAATTTTAACCAAGATTTTATCTTTACCAATTTGAAGCTAGAATTTTTGTTTGCTTTTCTTATTCTATTTTTTTTCTAAAAAAAATTCACCCTTGAATGCATTCCTTTAATTATTAATTATTATACTTACATGTTGTAATAATCTTTTTAACTGAATGTTAGAGAGCAAGCAGAAACTGAATAAGTTTTTTTTATTAAGTAGAGAAATTTGAATAAGTTATAGAAGTTCTAAAGGTTTTGCAGTGTATTAGGCTTATCCTTATAATCCGAATTAAGTTTCGGTTTGTATGGTTCCATTTTTGCTCGGTCGACACTTTTTTATTTGGTTAGGAAAAATCAATTCTTTGGAAACCAACCCAAAAATTGAAAAAGTTTGTGAAATTACCTTGAGTGCTAGCTCTTCTACAAAAATCAGAGAGCCAATGAATATATTTGCATTCTCCAAATCCTTGCAAAATGCCTTATAAGTCTCCTGATCCCTCAACTCTTCGACAAGGTACCCGACAACCTCGTAAGAAGCGTACCGGCGATCTGCATTTAGTGTACGCACTGCCTCTGATAGGGATGACTGGTACTGTGCCTCAAGCACCACATAAACCACCTTGACACGTGGGAGTCCTGTGGGGTCCCTTGGGTCTGGTACTATCCGGCGAACCTCGGGTTTTGACTGAGTGAAAAGCCCGTTTCCTGTTATAGCCGCACACCGGATGGAAATGGGTCTCGCAACCCGGCCTGATCTCCTTGGAAGTGTGTGTAGAAGGGTAAGCTGGTCTAGTTTCTTCGAACAGGGGTTGAGTGCGAATTGGGTTGAAACTAGAGATGACATTGTTAGTGTGTGTTAGTTTGTCTTTGTTTAGGAGGGTTTACCTTGGTAACCCTTGGATGCTGGCTGCACTGAAGAGAGGAGAGGAGAGGAGCAAGGTATGAGAATGTATAGTTTAGTTTTGAGCAGTGAGGGGTTTGTGTGGAGGAGGGAAAAAGGGAGGAATTGAGGCCATTGAGGCCTAGAAATGCTGGTGGTGCCATGGCGAGACACGTAGCCTGTGGAAAGGGAGAGGGAGATTTTGCTAAAAAGTCAAGTAGAGACTGGGAGTGTGGCCTTTTAATTTGAATTTTTGCATATTTGTCCTAGTAATTTATAATTTTAATTAGAGGGATGCTTCTATGGACATAAGGACCTATTTGTAAAGTGAACATATTTTCATTTTCAAAGTTCAAACAGTCGATCCGACCGTTCAACATAATCTCCATATTAAAATGTACTTGGAGGTCAAATTTTACATTTTTTTGAATTTTTTTACTATTTATTAAGTATTTTACTAAACTAGTCAAATTCATACCATTGAATTTTGTACCCATCTTAATAAATAGTAAAAAATTCAGAAAAATGTAAATTTTGACCTCCAAGTACATTTTAATATGGAGATGATGTTGAACGGTCGGATCAACTGTTTGAACTTTGAAAATGAAAATATACTCATTTTACAAATAGATTCTTATGTCCATAGAAGAATTTGCCTTTTAATAATACACTTATTTCTTGATAGTATACTTTTTAAAGTGTCAATAATTGCAACAACAAAAAAGATCTTGTAAAGTTCTAATTGAACCATATTATCTTATTCATTTATTAATTTACATGCTTTGAGTTATTTTAATAAATATTCTCATGAAAGTATAAAATGACACCTTAGATGTTTTTGTGGTATAAAAAAAAAGCACAGGGGACAATATTGATAAAAGTAGAGGTGGGTAGATAAAGAAAACTACACAATGCAAATATCCCAAGCTAAAATACAGTTTTAGTTTTCATTAGAAAGACCAAAATTATTATTTAAGGTTCATTAGCATTAAAAACTACTATCAAACAACAATATATGCACATTCATGTATACATGTATGTGATTTTTATGTTAGTGTGTATAGCAATGAGTGAACATTTCCTCTGTATAAATTATCGAATAATTTAAGGATTGTTTTAGTCTGTGTTACAACATCTGTGTACATATACTGATATCTTGAAAAAAAATTAGAAAATTAAATTATGTAAGTGTTCTTTATTTTTTTTTTAAATAGCGCATGTATCAAGTTTGGCCTTTAAAAAATAATTGAAATTTTTTAGCAGTAGAAATTTAATGACTTTATGATAGGTGGTCAATCAAAATTTAAATTAACTCAAATTTGAAACATGAGCTATCTACTATATCTTTCAAAATATCAAATGTTCATACCATACCATGAATATATATGTATGCTAGAATTATCCTTTGTTTAAACCCTTCATTCTCATTCAATAGAAATTATTTTCAATTGTAAATGTTTATCTTTAAACGTGTGGGTGAAGAGTATAAATATTTATTGCTGTAAAAATTTGCACAATTATTGTCACAACATTAAATCTATAATAATATAAAATAATTATTTTTTGCTTAATATTACAAAAAAAAAGGTCGCTATAAATGAATAATGCATCAGGTGGTTGTTTATTTATTTTTACAGAATCATCAATTTACGAGTCCATATACAAATTGCAATTTTATAGGGTTCATATCATAAATAGCTTCCGTAGGGGCATTAATGCAAAATAGCATTCTTGGATTTGGCTGCGTCCGTGAGTACTTTGGTGGGGCCATTGAAGGATTGTGATCGGCCAGACTCAGCTTCCTATTGGTTTGCTGTGATTTCCCAGGCTTAGAGAAACAGGAGAGGAACAGTATCCTCTGCATTAACTCAAAAATTCCCTTTTGAGTTAATGCATCTCGGCCGTCTGATATTAAACGGAGCCAATCCGGCTGTCTGATTTTAACAGAAGGGTCTTTAAATATTAGTGCTGATCTAATTTGTACGGATCTTAAAGTGGATCAGATGGTCCAGATGCATTAACTCAAAAAAATTCCCTTTTGAGTTAATGCAGAGGATACGAATTCCAGGAGGGAGGTGATGAAATTTGGATAAGAAAAAGAGATTGCCTCTCTTATTCCGATTTTTTTTATACGTAGCATTGCAAGGATTGTGAATAGCATTGCGCGGTGGAGATATTTTAGCCAATGTGGAGATTTGTGAGCTTTTAAGTTTTAATAGTGACGTGTTCAACTCGTACAGAGGAAAATGACACCAAAGCTGTTCTCAAAAGAGATAGAAAGGGATTTATTTCAGCCTTCTAAAGTCCCACCAATTAAGCTATCCAATTTAAATTTATTTCATTCGTACAGATCAGGTGGGCGGGAATCTTGACGTGCGTCAACGGCTACGACCGGAAGGCCCTCCTGAATCCTGATTGTTTTACATTGCCTGATTCACAGACTGGGCCGTCATAGTAGCGGTACCAGAGTGTTTGTAAATAAACAAAATTGTAAGAAGCCCAATTAAACCACGATATTAACTGGGCTTAATGTGCGAAATTTCACTAGGCCCAACTAATTAAATAATGCATTCTTTTGTGTCCCTAAAATATCCACTTCCGGTAGCTTCCTTGAACCTCATTTAATCATTTTTTTTCCACGCCAGCGTCTTCATCTCAATAAAATATGTAATAGATTTTACTGACTAAAGGTTAAAATAAGTTTCAATAATAAAAATGATTTAAAATTAATCAAAAAAATTGTTGTAGTTGCTGATATGATAAAGAAAACTCATATTTTACTATTATAAAGATAAAAATGCTCTAATAATTCTAAACTCGGATTGTGGATATTAAACAGCTGGTTGGTTTGACCTCTAACTTTACTCGGAAAAAGAAGAAGATGAACTTTAATGTCTAAACTTTTTATATAATTTTTTAAGTTAATTGATTTTTCTGCATAATAACTGCTTCCTAAAATTACACTATGAGTAGTAATCATTTTATTATTTTTTAAATTCTTTATAACAGAACAATAGATGTTGGAACTTTTGTTGGTTTAATGAATACATAAAGATAACTCTAGTGCAGAAAGAGCATTTATATAACTCAAAAAATAGGCAATGTATGTATTACAGAAAACTATTGGGTGCTCTTTTATTATTTTTTTTCTGAATTCTGATTACACTTGTATGAATTGAGAGAAATGGCTTTCA
>JAJGRW010000746.1:325367-433499 GCA_025461045.1 Carex parvula
AACTTAATTCGGATTATAAGGATAAGCCTAACTTTCATACAAACCGAAACTCTCATACAAACCATACAAACCCCTTGTAGCTAGGCTCCTGGTAAGAAAACAAAACCAAAAGTCGGAGAAGAAAGGAAGGAAAAAATGAATGAAGAGCCAGCTTCTAACTTTTTTCAACACAAGGAAATGCAAAAAAAAAAAATAATAAAATAATAAAATAAAAGTAGAAGTATGCATACAAGGAGAGAAATTTAAAAACAAGAGCTCTTTTTTCTGAAAAACCCTGGATGGAAAATAAGAAAGACACAAGCATCTTCGAATGATTTATGCTCGCGATGAAATTCTAAGAGGACACCTGTTTCAATTAAATTTGTCGGTTGGGTGCATGCCGTCAGAAGCGAATTAAATATAGAGAACCTAATAACATCAATCCTTCAACCGAACTGTTGTATTCAGGATTCATCGATTCGGTTTAAAACCAAGTAAATCAGATGAAGACCCTAGTACCTTGCATATGAGATAAATCAAATTTAAATGCTTTTGTATTTCCCTAGCCTTTTTTTGCAACTGGGTTATATATTGAGTGGAAAATAAGGTGCTGAGCTTATTTCTTCATAATCCTAACCTGATAGAAATGTGATTTTACTATTTTACTCACTTAAGCGCTGAATAATTTCATTATTTGCATGAAAACAGGTCAAGGAAGCAGTTGAAAAGGAGCGGGACCGCATGGATGCTGTACTGGTATTCCCATCAATGCCAGAAGTAATGCGATTAAACAAACTTGGTACCTTCAGCATGTCACAATTAGGTCAATCCAAGAGCCCCTTCTTCCAGCTTTTTAAGCGCAAGAAGCAATCAGCCGGTTTTGCCGAGAGCATGCTCAAGCTGGTACGGACTCTGCCAAAAGTGCTTAAGTACCTACCAAGTGATAAAGCTCAAGATGCTCGGTTGTTCATACTTAGTCTCCAGTTCTGGCTGGGTGGGTCCCCTGACAATTTGCAAAACTTCCTCAAGATGATCTCGGGTTCCTACGTACCAGCACTCAAGGGCGTCAAAATTGACTATGCTGATCCGGTATTGTATCTGGACAGTGGTATATGGCATCCACTGGCACCCATGATGTATGAAGATGTAAAGGAGTATTTGAACTGGTACGGCACGAGAAAAGACCTGAATGATAATGTAAAGAATGCCAATGCACCGATTATTGGGTTGGTGTTGCAGAGGAGTCATATTGTCACCGGAGATGACGCTCATTATGTGGCTGTGATAATGGAATTGGAGGCACGTGGTGCGAAAGTTATTCCGATATTTGCTGGCGGATTGGATTTCTCGGGACCCACAGAGAGGTACTCTTTGTGATTGATTGGGTTTCACCTTGTAATTAGCTCCAGTGTCTCAGTTTTGGCAGTGCGTACCACGTATCATGTTTGACCGTTTTTTCTTTACCCTTCCCATAGCTTCATTTTAAATTGTGCAATTGTGGCAGGTATACTTAAATTTATTGGCATGCATTAGCACAGCTCAAGTTGATTCAAGGTCGACATAAATTGAGGTTCAGTTGCAAAAACGAGTGCTAATTGAGAATGACTTATGCCCAATTCAAACTCAATAGTCTTTAAGATTGAATGTTTTTTCTTATTGACAATTTAGGATGCCAGTAGTCAGTTTACTGTAGCACTTAAAAATAATTATACTATAGTGATTGATTTTAGAGTCCTTCCGTCTGTTTGTGTTCAATTCCGACTGAAACATTTGCAATTGCAGATACCTGAGAGACCCCATCACCGGCAAGCCATTTGTACACGCAGTAGTCTCGCTTACTGGTTTTGCCCTTGTTGGTGGGCCAGCACGACAGGACCACCCAAGGGCAATTGAGGCATTGAGAAAATTGGATGTGCCATACATAGTCGCACTCCCGCTAGTTTTCCAGACCACAGAGGAGTGGCTGATAAGCACCCTTGGATTGCACCCTATACAAGTAGCATTGCAAGTTGCTTTACCAGAATTGGATGGTGGTATGGAGCCAATTGTCTTCTCTGGCCGTGATGCAAGAACAGGTATGGATTATTTTCACTTAAAACAAATATTCAAATTTTTTTATTTGAAAGATTGGTTTTCACTGAGGTCTTCGGTGTCCGAGAAGTTGTTACAATACAAGTCCGATAGTCGTGTAAAGATTATGACTACCTATTCTGGTATAATACCAACTAGTCTGGTACTGCAACTTCTTGATGTATATTTTTATATATTTAATTTTTAAAATTTTCGTGATACTGTTAACTTTGTGATCTTAAGCTAATATGTGCCCTTCTGTTCCTCACAGGGAAATCTCATGCATTACATAAGAGAGTGGAGCAGCTATGTACTAGGGCTATTAGATGGGCAGAGTTGAAGAGAAAAACAAAGGTAATAATACAAATTTACAAATTCTTTCAATTTATCACATATTTCTTGGGGGACACATTTATGGGCAGTGAGTTGTGTGAATGTCCTTGAGATAAAGAATGATAAACTAATAATTATTTTTTGGTGCTTGTAACAGACAGACAAGAAATTGGCGATTACAGTCTTTAGCTTCCCACCTGACAAGGGCAATGTCGGAACAGCTGCATACCTCAACGTGTTCTCTTCCATTTACGCAGTTCTCAAGGATCTTAAAAAGGATGGGTATGTGTCTTGTGACATTTCAATTCATATAATTTCATACTAAACGCAATATTGGATGGTTAATAACCTGTAATGCTCGTGACCAAGATGAATTGCCTAAAAATATGTAGTCTGTGTAAGAAAATGATTGGTTTCTGAGGAAATATGGTTCATTTCTCTATTTGCGACGCATAGACAGTGGCATTTAGGCAGGTTACATATTTTGCTCTCAAAACTAACCAATTACAAGACTAAATGTTTCTCTTAAACATGTTACATATATATATTTTTTTAATAAAGAGTAAAATGGGTATTTTATAAATTTAAAAGGAGTTTTAATAGAAAAGTCAATAAATTGAGTAATTTGTAAGTTTTTGAAATTTAAAAGGGTAAATATGATATTATGAATTTTAGAGGGGGATTACGTAATTTCGAAGTTTTTGAGGGGTATACATGAAATTCCCCCCATAATCCATGATGATACTGACGATCTGACCTTATGACAGGTACAATGTGGAGGGTCTCCCTGACACTGCTGAAGCACTGATTGAGGAAGTGATTCACGACAAGGAGGCCAAATTCAGCAGTCCCAATCTGAACGTGGCATACAAAATGGGTGTGCGTGAGTACCAGTCCCTAACCCCATATGCACAACTCCTAGAGGAGAACTGGGGCAAGCCACCTGGCAACCTCAACTCAGATGGTGAGAGCCTTCTGGTATATGGAAAACAGTATGGAAATGTATTTATAGGGGTTCAGCCAACCTTTGGGTACGAAGGAGATCCGATGCGACTCCTCTTTTCTAAATCAGCGAGCCCACACCACGGCTTTGCAGCTTATTATACATATGTGGAGAAGATTTTTGGCGCTGATGCAGTGCTTCATTTCGGGACCCATGGGTCATTGGAGTTCATGCCAGGAAAGCAGGTAATCTAGTTTTTCATGGTTAATTTTGCTACAGAAATTTATTAATAAATAAGTGTTTTTATTATTATTGATACACCTAAAGTTTTATATTACGGCTGAGTGCAAGAACTTAGTACAACAAAATAATAGAAGCGGTTTAATGATTCGAGCATCTTGACAATGAGGAACTTCTTTAATTAACAAGAAATACACCTTCGACCATTTATTGACAGCATAGGGACCAGTTACCCTTCCATTTTGTATTTTCTGACGGTTACCAAATTTTAATTTCAAACGGTGCAGGTCGGTATGAGTGATGTATGCTACCCAGACAGCTTGATTGGAAACATACCAAATATTTACTATTATGCCGCGAACAACCCGTCAGAGGCAACTGTTGCGAAGAGGCGTAGCTACGCAAACACGATAAGCTACCTGACACCACCAGCAGAGAATGCTGGGTTGTACAAGGGGCTCAAGCAGCTAGCAGAGCTCATCTCCTCGTATCAGTCGCTGAAGGATACAGGGCGAGGCCCACAGATCGTCAGCTCAATTATCAGTACCGCGAGACAGTGCAATTTGGACAAGGACGTGAGCTTGCCTGATGACGGAGTTGAGCTCACAACAGAGGAAAGGGATTTGGTTGTCGGGAAGGTATATGCAAAGATCATGGAGATTGAGTCGAGGCTCCTGCCATGTGGGCTCCATGTGATCGGTGAGCCACCGACTGCACTTGAGGCAGTGGCAACTTTAGTAAACATCGCAGCTTTGGACCGGCCAGAGGAGGGTATCTATTCTCTTCCCGGTATATTGGCTCAGACAGTTGGGCGGAACATTGAGGATGTATACAGAGGAAGTGACAAAGGTACTGTATTAACTACATATATAACTCCGAAACCAATCGATCAAAAGAAAAAGGTCACTGTATTCCATTTCCATATCTAATGTGACAACAAATTAATTTCATGGCAGGTATACTGGCTGATGTGGAGCTCCTCCGACAAATTACAGAGGCCTCACGTGGTGCCATCGCCGCCTTTGTTAATCGATCTACAAACAAAAAAGGTCAAGTGGTGGATGTAGCCGGAAAGCTCACATCCATTCTTGGTTTCGGGCTGTCAGAGCCATGGGTCCAGTACCTCTCCCAAACAAAGTTCATCAGAGCCGACCGAGAAAAGCTTCGAACCCTTTTCGAGTTCCTTGCTGAGTGCTTGAAGCTTATTGTTATGGATAATGAAGTAGGGAGCTTGAAACTCGCACTTGAAGGGAGCTATGTGGAACCAGGACCAGGTGGGGACCCAATCCGTAACCCGAAGGTCTTGCCAACCGGGAAGAACATACATGCATTGGACCCCCAATCGATTCCGACCGCGGCAGCCCTGCAAAGTGCAAAAGTGGTGGTTGATCGGTTGGTGGAGAGACAAAAGGCAGAGAATGGTGGGAAGTATCCTGAAACTGTAGCTCTAGTGTTGTGGGGCACAGATAACATAAAGACATATGGTGAGTCACTTGCACAAGTGTTATGGATGATTGGCGTGCGGCCAGTTGCAGATACCTTTGGTCGAGTCAACCGTGTCGAACCTGTTAGCCTTGAGGAGCTTGGCCGGCCTCGGATTGATGTCGTTGTCAACTGCTCTGGCGTCTTCAGAGATCTTTTTATCAATCAGGTATTGTATGGGAAAATGAAATCAATAATAAATAATTATACAACAATGAATAAGAAGTTACATATTTTTCTTTGCAATAATGATTTCTCACAGTATAATAAAAAGTAGCATGCAAAAATTTTAGTGAAAGAATTATACTTCAACATGAAGCTAATTCGAAACTTTCCATCTCTCAAGTCTTAAGTTGCCCACGGATCTAACTATTTTAATTTTAATAGTGGTAAACCTCAACTAATACAACTATGAAATGCTATGATGAAAAAGACAGGACTTCAGCTATAGATCATTTCTGTTATCTCCATAGTGTCTCAATCTCTGCATAATTGACATTAGAGACAATATTTTAGAGAAGTACAATAATCGAAAATAGATGTGCACCGAACTGATTGTAGCTACTTGATGGCCTGTGCAGATGAACCTTCTAGACCGGGCTGTGAAGATAGTTGCCGAGCTCGATGAACCTGAAGAGCTAAACTTTGTGCGCAAACACGCACTACAGCAAGCAAAAGAACTTAATGTCCCGCTTCGTGAGGCTGCGACACGTGTCTTCTCCAATGCTTCTGGTTCCTACTCATCAAATGTGAACCTAGCAGTCGAGAACTCTTCATGGAATGATGAAAAGCAATTGCAAGACATGTATTTGAGTCGTAAATCATTTGCATTTGACTGCGATGCACCAGGTGTTGGCATGATGGAGAAGAGGAAGGTGTTTGAAATGGCACTGAGCACAGCAGACGCCACATTCCAAAACTTGGATTCATCTGAGATCTCATTGACAGATGTGAGCCATTATTTCGATTCTGACCCAACAAATTTGGTTCAATCACTACGCAAGGATGGAAAGAAGCCTAGTGCCTACATTGCGGATACAACTACTGCTAACGCACAGGTACATCTAATTATTATTTTGAGATTCCTTAATAGTGGCACAATTTGTTTTTAACAATTCTACCTGTTATAGCAAATTAGGTGTTTAAATTAAAAAAAGAAAGTTAAAAAACCCAAATTGTGCATTTAACCAAGAATACTGGTAATATATATTTAATGCTCCATATGAAAATCTAACCTATTATATAAATGGGCAGGTGCGCACTCTATCTGAAACAGTAAGGCTGGATGCCCGAACAAAGCTCCTGAACCCGAAATGGTACGAGGGAATGATGTCGAGCGGTTACGAAGGAGTGCGCGAGATCGAGAAACGGCTGACTAATACAGTGGGGTGGAGCGCCACATCAGGCCAGGTCGACAATTGGGTCTATGAGGAGGCAAACACGACATTTATCGAGGATGAGCAAATGCGCAAGCGCCTACTGGAAACCAACCCCAACTCCTTTCGCAAACTGGTACAGACCTTCCTCGAGGCAAGCGGCAGGGGATACTGGGAAACCACCGAGGAGAATCTCGAGCGCCTACGCCAACTGTACTCAGAGGTCGAAGACAAAATTGAAGGCATTGACCGATGAATTACATCATCATCATGAGTTATATGCATAGATTGGATGGATGGATCGTGGATTCAATTGTACAACTTTTTTTTTTTTTTTTTTTTTTTGCTGATTTTGTGTTGTTTATATACCACGTATACACATGTAAGGATGTTTTGGGGAGAATTGTACCCTGAGTCATGAATGAAGAAAATTGGTTAATTTTTCTTTTTCCCAATTACAATTTTTTTTTTTGTGGGTCAATTATGCGATTTAAATGGTGGAGAAACACCACCCCGACTCACTTGTAACGAATAATGGCCTGTGACTCTGTGAGGCTGTGACCAATGGAGGCAATGGTGCAAAAGATCTCCATTTCGACACGGACTGGAGAGGATAGAATGAGACCTACATAACGAAAAGTAAAAGCTACGACACTGGCCCGATGTTGACTAGTCCCGGCAAGTGGTGCCAACTAACACATTCCATTTTACTGTCTCTGTCTGTGTATCAATTGCTATTGCGAGTGACACGACGAGAAGAAATCAAGAAAGTGGCACTTAGTGGCCGCTAAGAGGTAACATCTCTCATTCTCTTTTGATTTTTTTCTATTTGAGATAAAACTTTGCATTTGTCCTTTTCTTAGGTACCTCACTATTTTAGCAAGAATCCAAATTTACCTACTGTCAGTTGCTAGTTTGCTATTACTTTCATCACTTAATTAAAGAAAAAAAAATATTTAACTAAAGACCTTCAGCTCTTCTGAATCACTTTCATTAAAGAAACTTTATGCTCACTAAAATGTTATCCTAGTGGAGTAAATGCAACGGAGTATAATGTAATTCCAATGATGTGATACATTTATATTGATTTTTTGATAATACCTTGTTGTGTTTCAATTTTTTTAAATCCAATTCCAATTGAAGTGAGGTGATATATTTTTATAGATTTCTGATAATAACTTGTCGTGTTCAAAGTTTCTTAAGGAATTCTAAACACGGGACTGTTTAATTCTCAAAATTGCAGCTAAATAGTGCTTCATTTGTTCTAATTTTGTTTATTTCTTGCCAAGCACTACTGTCTCTTTTTTATTAGAATACTTAAATAATAAAGATATTACAACATAATTGACAGGTATGTACAGAATCTTGCCCAAATGTCACATTGTAGCATTGGCAGGTCTTGTTACAAAATTATCAGTAACTTTGTTATACTGTAAAACATCATTAACAACATAGCCCACAGTAGAGCTACCATCCCCGTAACAGTCTCAATGTAGTCGCGTTTAAAAAATGTAACGTCTAATTTGTTTTCTCTTTTGTAGAGCTCCCAAGAGAAAAAGATGAACTCTGTGAGTATATTTCAAGGGAGACCAGCAAGGTGTACGTTGCACCTTCTGTGATATAAAGAAAATAATAATAAGGAATAGAATCAGGGACCTAAATGTGAATTTTACACTTCTAGTTATCTGACAAGTTGAATTTCTTGCATATCTATGAATTCGCAGTCTTAATATTGTTTTAAGTCAGATGGTATAAAACCCTAGAAAAAAACCTATATTATGGTCAAGTGTAAAAACAATAAATTGACACTAAGAAATGGTGGTACCAAGCAGTACCGGACTGGTGAACCTTGAAACGAGTGGGAGAGGATTTTGGTCTGCACCTTGATGAGGCAAACAACAATACTGGTACATTACTGGTACGGAGATGAAGCACATGGAGTGTACCAGACTGCTACATGTGATTGTTGGTACGGAAAGAGAGACACAGAACTTGCAGCTGGAGGATTGAAGCTTCATCTTTTTTCAATTATAAAATTAAGGCATTCCACTTTGTTTTGTTCAACATCTTGCTTTCCTTTTAATATTTGTTTTAGTTTCCTTTTTAAGCCGGGATTTTTATTAATATCCAAAGTTTATTATAAATTATTTAATATACTCAGGTTTGCTGGGATTTAATAAAAATGACCCTACTGGCCAGAAAATGGCCGGTACTCTATTTAATTAAGTACCAACCATTTTTTGGCCGGTACTTTTTTTTTTTTGCTATTTTATACCCCATCTTCTCTCTCTCCCCCTCACAACTCACTCAACTCACAAAAGAGATGATTTTCTCTGAATTCACATCACCCTTGGTACCGTAATAGGGAATCTTTTACAATTACTTGATCTGGACCGTTCTTTTTAACTTGGCACGAATCTCAAAGCCCAATAATACTGCCCTCTCCGTCAACCCGAATCCAAAAGCAGCTAGGAGTTAATCTCAAACTGTAAAGTGAAGGGAATCTTTTACGGTACCGGGGAGGATATTTACCAATTTTCTCTCCCCCTCACAACTCACTCAACTTTTTGAGACGAAAAGACCGATATTTGAAGGGGCCAAAATGATGAACAATAGCAATCGAGGAAGGTCGTCCAATCGTGAGAAGAGGGTCAGTTAGTGATTGAGGTAAAAATGAGGGAAAAAAGTACAAGTGTCAAGTATGTCCTGATACACAGACATATCGATCATTCATACAGTCGAAATTTCTTAGCTATGAAATTTTGGACAATGACTTTGTGGAAAACCCCTACGGCTATGGGTTCAGAAAAAAGAAGGTTGATCCAGAGCCACCAACATCGGATGATGAGTTTGTTCCGTGTACTTATACTGGTAAGGCTACCACTTCGTCTGTTGTGACTGATCCAGATCCGGCAAAATCGGCTCGTTCTAAGAAGTAGTATTATTAGGGTTTAAAATTTGGATGCATTTGAGCTTGGTTCTAAGAAGTAGTATTATTGTAGTTGGATGAATTATGTTGTAATTTTTTTTAGTATTAATTAAATAAGAATTACTTTTTATTTAGTAGTCACGTGTTGTTTCCTTTAAAGATGGAGGCATGAGAAAGAATTCAGAGTCACAATTAAATTCGCAGCCAAGTAAGACTTGCATCACAAATTGCAAATAAAGAAGAGTCTCGTAGCCAATTCAGAGTCACAATTAAATTCACCGCTAATTCAGAGTCTCGTACAAAACAGTAAAGTACACACGAATTGCAAATAAAAAGGACCACACAATTTGCAAATAAAGTCCACACAAATTGCAAATAAAAAAGTTCTGAAAGCAGCATATAAATAAACAAGTTCATAACATGCATATAAATCACCTATTACTACCATGTCTAAAACTAAATCTGCGAAAGAAACCACTTCCAGAAGATGGCCTACCAGATGACTCTGCTTGGCTACCAGATGGCCCTGCTTGGGTACCAGATGACCACTTTTCTGGGTTATAACCAGTGAATGCGTAAATCATGAATTTCACGCCACAAAGTGAGATATCATAAGTAATCATAAATGAATGAGGTAGGTCTTTGTTGTAATAAGCCTCGTATGCATTACTAAGAACATTCCCACCACAATGTAATGAAATCATAGCCATGACAAACAAACTACATTTTGAAAAATAGTAAACAATTGTCAAGTTACTAATCTACACGTATAGGTTACTGAAAAATAATTACTAATATGGTCTGTATACATGTAATTGTCAGTCCACTAAACCCCCAACAAATTAAATGAGTGTAAATAAATTATTTCTAATAATTAAATTAATAATGGTAAATAATCTAAATTAATTATATTTAATAATTTAAATTAATTATTTAATTAAATTTTTTTAATAATTAAATTAATTAATTAAAAAATAATATTTTAAATTAAATTAAATAATAAATTTATCTGAGGGAAGAGGAAATTTCGGGAGTGAGAGTTGATTTTGTGAGATAGAGAGAGAAGAGATGGGTATTTTATAGGGTGTAAAATAGCAAAAAAAAAATGTTACTGGCCAGAAAATGGCCGGTAGTCTTTTAATAGAGTACCGGCCAGAAAATAGCCGGTACTTGTTTAAATAGAGTACCGGCTATTTTCTAGCCGGTAGGGTTATTTTTATTAATTTCCAACAAACATGAGTATATTAAATAATTTGTAATAAACTTTGGATATTAATAAAAATCCCGGCTTTTTAAGCTCAACTGTTTTGAGCAATTTAAATTTAATTTTCTCTTTTCAAATCCAGTGGATACAAACTTTGTAACCGCAATTTATAAATGAAATATAGGCATGACCTTATTTTTCCTTGAAAAAAATTCTTGATGTGGGAGTAACTGTACCAGTGCACCAATACCTTGACAGCCCTGTACCGGTTCAAGATGGTGAAAATCACCAAAATTTGCAAAATTGATAAATGTGTCAGTGAACCAAAAAAAGCGAAATAAGAAATACATATAGAATTTGATAGAAATTAAACTAAGCTATGAAATTAATGAGACTCATAGAGTAGAACTAAATAAACATAGTTATGTTAAATTTTCTATTTTTACACTAACAAAAAATTAAATGAATAAAGCAATCTCATATATTTTGCTTTCTACAACTTCAGTATTTTAATATATTATTTGTTTGTATTAAAAACAAGTATTTTCCGACTTTATATTTCGAATTATTCCCGAATCACGAATTTTTGCTCCTACGAATCTTTCCCGAATTATTAATTCGTGATTCGGGATATAATTCAGATATAATTGGGTAGGTAATTCAAGTTATAATTCGGGAATTATTCGGTACAACAAGGAAGCAAAAAAAAAAAACCCAAATAAATCCGTAATTAAAACTTTTTTTAACAAAAATTTTTTTTTTTTCAAAAAAATGTTTTTTTTATCGCGAATAATTCGTCAACTCGCATTTTATTCGCGAATAAAACGTATTATACATTGTTCTGCATTTTATTCGGACTTCGATTCGGTAACGTCGAAAAAACGAATTATACGCGAATTATGTCACTGCTCATCGCTCAGAAACTCGCTACACAAAAGACTTCAATGATAAAACCGCAAGAAATTTGCAAGAAATTTGCACCTAATTCTCTTTCCGAGCCACGGCCTCAAAACCACACAATCAAAGTGATAACCAACTCTCTCTTTCTCTCTCTCTCTCTGATCAAAGATGGAGAGAGTGAGAAACAATGAAGAGGAGGAAGAAGAGGATGTCGCTGTGAGTGGGCAACAGAGGGGTGGGGGTTGTAATTACGGCGATGCTTTGTATTGGGATGCGCGGTACCTGGAGGAAGGAGGAGCTGCATTTGATTGGTACCAGCGGTACGCGGCGCTCCGCCCGTTCGTGCGCAAGTTCGTACAAACCTCTTCTCGTGTTCTTATGGTTGGCTGTGGCAGCGCTCGTAATTACTCTCTCTTCTTTTCTGAAATGATCTCTCTCTCTCTCTCTCTCTAGTTTGGTCTAATATGTTTGCCACTTTCCTTCTCCTCCTTTTGCTTGAAGTTGGTTGAAATCAGTGGGTTATCCTTCAACTTTGAATTGTTTGATTGATGAACTTAGTTCTTCCCAATAGTTAAGTCCTCTTTTCTATTCTGTAGCAATTCTAAAATTGAAACATAGTATAAAGTCTAAGATTTATTAGAAAAGAAGGCCAGTTTCGTACCAGCATCTGGTACATGTGACATACCCTTTGACACCGACTTTATGTCTTTCTTTCCTCTTCCCTTCTTGTTAAGTTGCTTAACTGAGGTCTCAATAACAAAGTTTTTCATGTTACTTTTTTCATATGAAGCTCCACCGACCTCAAAATAAAATAAAATAAATAAAACTAATATTACAATTTTCCTTTGATTTCCAGTGATGTCAGAAGATATGATAAAAGACGGGTATGCAGAGATAATGAATATCGATATCTCAGCCATTGTTATAGAGATGATGAAGCGCAAATATGCTGTTGTTCGGCAGCTTAAATGTAACACTCTTATTTTTTCACCGAGGCAACCATCAAATTTTATTTGGACTTTTTACCTTATCAGTGGGGTACCATACTAGTTGACTAAATTTAACCACTATTCTTCATTAGCCTTTCTTATGCAATTGCACAGTTTTATGGTAAAGGTTTATTTAATTATATTGAGACTGAGATTGCACTGTTGAAATTTGCTTGATTGTTAATTGTATAATTGAACTTCAAGTTCGTTGCTCTTAATTTGGCTCAAATATGAAAGTCATGCTTTTTGAGACATTACTATGCTGAACGGAAGATTTGTCCCCAAGCGGAAGATTTGTCCCCAAGCGGAAGATTTGATTGAGGTATTATGAAACATTGAGAGTTTAATTGAGGTTAAATCATGTTGAACTTCAGCTTACGTCATGCTTGCACTTACATGTGCAAGTTAAAGCAAATGTTGATTGTACTGAAATTGTGAGGAACCTCTGTCACATTACAGTTGGATCATTTATACATTTCATTTTATTTATTGTTGTCTCTAGACAGTAAATTGACTTTGGTTTTGGTGTGAGCTATACAGATATGCAGATGGATGTTAGAGATATGAGCTTTTTCTCTGATGAATCGTTTGATTGTGTAATTGATAAAGGTGTGTATGTGTGCACTTATCTCTGACTCTCAATTTGGTACCAGTCAAAATTTCTTTGGTTGTAAAAGATAAACTGAAATGAAATAGAGTAATAAAAGAAAGGAGGGTTCAAATGCCTCATCATGCCTCATATCTTATATCTCCATTTTCAAAGTTTAAAGAGTCGATCCGAACCACTAAACACGATATCTATATTAAAACATGCTTGGACCCCATATTTTATATTTTTTGGAAATTTTCTACTATTGTTTTAGATAGGTGCAATATCACTGTTTCTGGACCAGCCAAATACACTGATTTTACACCTTTCTAAAAAAATAGTAGGAATTTTCCAAAAAATATATAATTTGGCGTCCAAGCATATTTTAATATGGATATCATGTTGAACAAGATCGACTCTTTGAACTTTGAAAACGGAAATAAATATAAGATGTTAGGCATAATGAGGCATGAAAGACATGAGGCATTTGAACCTTCCTCATAAAAGAATATCATAATAAGTAACAGAAGTGCTGGCATTAATTTTTGAAAAAATATGGATTCATCCTGTTTTGTTATTATCAACAGTGTTAGCACAAAACTTATCTGGAATGGTACTGTATTGATTCTGTGGCCTATATTTTTGGTGGGAAGCTAAATGTTTCCAAGAGAACATAGAAAAATAAATAAATAAATAATATAAGGTGGTTACCAGCAGCATAATAATAAGATTCTGTACCAGACAACAGCAGTACTGGTATGAAAATGCCATATAACTGTTCTCACTATTCTTATATGTTAACTAATTTTATCTTATTATTTCCTTAGGGACGCTGGATTCTCTGATGGTAAGTTAAAATTTGAGTCCGTTAACATTCCATTAATTAACTTTTATGTTTTCCGTTATTTAATTAAAACTTGTGTTGTGTGTAGTGTGGCCCAGATGCTCCTCTCAGTGCTGCTCAAATGATACAAGAAGTGAACAGGCAGGTTAATTTATTTATAACTTCTACATAATCATTCGATTTAGGAGGCATTTTCTTATGCAACCTGAAGAGTCCAGCAAGTCCCTAGGAAAAAAGTATTAAAAAATATGAAAATTGTTCCATTTTTAACGCTCATAATTACAATCCAATAATTATTATGTGACCATTCTATTGATGTCACAATTTGATATTGTACTTGACCCCCATTTAGAAATTTTCTGGCTCTGCCCCTTCCCCTCTCCCAACTCTCTCTGTAATAAATCATGAAAATTGAAAGTGTATTTTGTTCAATTCCAAAAAAGTTGGAGAAAAACAGTTTCAGGTGTCACATCACTTGGAGAATATGCAATTTTTTTTGTTCTACTGGAGTATTTGAGATTTTTTGGGGCTGTAAGATCAGAATGAAGAATTTGTTTACTTTAAAATTGAACCAATATTTTTTACTATAGTAACAGGCTTTGATTTTCTCTAATTTTAGGCTTCTTAAACCAGGAGGCATATTTATTTTGGTAAGGACATTTGTGACCTAACTCTCAAATTCTGAAAGCTATGTACTCCTTGATATCGCCATGTTAATTGTGCATCTTTGTAATTCTGGTGTCAGATAACCTATGGAGATCCATCAGCACGAGTTCATCATATGAACCAAGAAGGATGCTGTTGGAAGATTGTACTGTATGTTATGCGTAAGTAGATGTCCAATACTTCTAATAATTCATTTTTAATTCCTCTTTTGATGTTTGGAAACAGTGAAATAGAGAATGGAGGATAGATAATAGGTGAATGATCCATATTGTATTCCAACTCCTTTCGGCAAAGTAAAATAAATTCAATTCCACGCCCAGTAGTATTTCTCCAAGTCCACCGGCCTATTCAATGGAACTGGCCAGTCCATTCCCTTCATGGAATTAGATAATCTGGGCGCACATAGTTCCCAGGTCTGACTGCAACATTTCCAGTTTATCCCATTCACAGTCATTCTACCTCTGTTCGGCAACTATTTTGCCTTTTTCCACCCAATTCCACACCGCTGAACAGCTCCTTTTGTCCCAGAATATATTCCTACGTTCCACGAGTAGCTCTGTAATATTTTTAATCACACTAACAATAACATGCCGATTGTTCTGCTTTATGGTGGCCCTTTACTTGATTTTTTGTGTTTTCATTATTTCCAACAAGTTACTTGTTGCATCATTTTGGTATTTTTTTGGGGAACCATTGTTTATTTTCTACATTTCCGTTGCTCTATTGATGCAAGTTAGAAATACTTGTACTTTACGGTGTTGGTTGATATAGGCTTTATTGAATTCATTTTCTTAACAGCAAGACCGGGATTTCAAGTCAGGCCCGGTTCCAGTTCAAGAAAGTCTTTTGCTGAGCCGGTGCCACTTACAGAAAAAGGTCAGCTTCCAGACGGCTTCGTACCAGAAGACCCCGACTCCCATTATATATACATCTGTAGTAAGTTGTCTCATGGGTTAATCCAACCCCTTGTACATTAGAAAGTTATACCGTAAATTAAAATGTCACTTAGCTGGAGGTGAAATGTGGCTAAGATTTCTCAAAGTTCTATCAAGAAAATGAACCTTTTTTACCTTGATCCAGTTTTGCAATTGGCCATCCACAATATATTAATTTGATTAATTTCATGTTTATTTTATTTCCGTTTTGAGAATTCTAAAAGAACAAAAAAAAAAGGAAAAAGAATATAGAGTTGACAGACAATTGTTTAGTATATGGAAGCAGTGTGCAGTTTTTCATGATGTGGATTATTTTTCGACAAATTGTTCATAGTTTGATTTTTCTTTTTCTTTTCAAATATGCTTTATTTATTATCTTGAGTTCTACTAGGATGTTCTTTAAGCTCACCATATCTCTTGATGAGTTTAACTCTAAACAACAAATTCAAACCGTTAAAACCAATCTAATTCATGCATTTATGCAAATTTATAAATTTTTGAATTAATTTAGTATAAAATCAAGCAAATTAAAAATTAAAATTTATAAGCATATTTTAATGTATTTATTTTTCATCATTTTTTTCATTATTTAAAAATTTTAGAGGGGTTGGCCAGAACCGATAATAGAGCTGAGCGACTATATAAAGCCATTAAGCGAGTGGGATTGGCTAAATTAGGTTAGGCTGCCTAGACTGTGTAGTGCTAAATTAGGCCAGATTTTAGTTTAAGACTATATATAACAGTATAACACTATAGGAGGGTTCCAATATTTCATTATACTTCATATTTTATATCTTTGTTTTCAAACTTCAAACAGTTGATCCGAATCGCTCAATGTGATATCAATACTAAAATATGATTGGAGATGAAATTTTATAATTTTTGAAACTTTTTTACTATTTTTTAATATAGGTACAAAATCACTGTTTCTAGACCGTTCGAAAATAGTGATTTTTTACCTATCTAAAAAAATAGTATTTTTTTTTTCAAAAATTAAAAAATTTGGTCTCCAAACATATTTTAATATGGATATCATGTGGAGCGGTTCGGATTGACAGTTTGAACTTTGAAAATAAAGATATAAAATATGAAGCATGATGATGTAATTAGAACCCTCCTCATAACACTATCCTAGTTAATATGTGACGCTAGTATAATTGTATAAAAGAGGCCTCCTAAATTTTATGTAGATCAATCCGGTTCGTTCATTTTAAATCGCACAGTCCGGAATAATATGATCTTATTTTTTTTCCCCGGAAAACTAGCGGATATGGACTTGTAGCTTAAGCAATGAATTTCCTAAGCTTGATCTGAATTATTGAATTAATTTTAAAATCACGAATTCAAACAATTTATTTTGATCCACTTGTCGACCACATATTTCAAATATTTTATTTTTCAAGCTTCTTTCTCGTGAGGTCAAGTGGCCGAAAATTATTAGATAATTAATTGCCTAAAGATGAAATTAAACTCGAAATCCTCGATGAGTCTAAGCTCGTATTACTTTATTCAACAATTATTATCATAAAATGGTTAATATAAAGAGTGAGATTATAGTACTTTGGCAATGCACATATAATCTTTATGGACTCATATCTTTATTTCTAAATTTAAATAATTAATTCAAGCTGTTTAACGTGATCTACTAGTATCGTGCATGTGCGTTACAATGAGAATATATTATAAGAGAAAAAAAAGTATCTCATAGAAAATAATATATTTCATAAAAAACTAAATAACAAATAATATTTTTTAAACGACGTAGTAAATGATAACATGTAAATAACATTACTTAAAACGAATATTAAATAACATATTAAATGACATATATTTTTTTGATCTTTTTGACATATATTTATAAAAAAAAAATCTCAAACAAAATGACATATTAAATGACAAGTAACATTCCTTAAATGATATAAAAAAATAGAAAGAAGTGAAGGCATGACTAATCAAAATAGTCAGAAAATGGCCGGTATGAGTATTTTTATAACTTTTGGACCGGATATATTCATTAATTTTTATTAAACTTTCGGATATTAATAAAAATGTCGGCCTACGGGTTGCATGATGTATGCATCTTGGAATTGTATTGTATTTTATATAAGAATCCATAACTTTAGTACTGATCGATTAGCTAGTTAATTGCGTGACAAAATTTAAGTGACACGTAATAAAAATCTCACATTTTTGATAAAAAAAATTCTTAATCACATATATTTTACCCAACCGGTCTATACATGACTATACATCAATGGGCCTTCATCTAAGGGGTTCAGCTACTTTGCGCTTTTACCGAGTTCGTACTGGTCTATCTCATGCAAATCCAATTGTTCATATCTCATACAGTGGTTGAGCAATATTTCCGAGATAGTAGGCAATTATCTCTGAATAAGCAACTATTTTTGAATATTGAAAATCGGATATAAATCTATGTATAATTGAGGTATATATTGACCTGTTATTTACTTTTGAAGAAATTTTGATTATTTCTGAACAATCTACAATATGAACTGATTTCACAACAGTCTGCAACTTGCTAATAGTATTTTTTTTTGGGCCTACGGCCCTAACCCCACATATAACGATTAGGATCAATTTCAACTTTCATATTTTAAATGGTGCCTATTTAGATTCACATAAAGTGTATTAACAGGAAGAGGAGGGATCCAATTACACTATTTTTGGTGACATGCACCTGATTACACCTAATATTTTTAAAGTCCAAACAGTCAATCCAAAACGTTCAACATGATGGATATATTAAAATGTGCTTGCAGATCAAATTTTACATTTTTTTGAATTTTTTACTATTTATTAAGTATTTTACAAAATAGTTGTTTTCATACTATTGAATTTTTGTACCTATCTTAATAAATAGTAAAAAAATTCAAAAAAAATGTAAAACTTGACCTGTAAGCACATTTTAATATATCCATCATGTTGAACGGTTTAGATTGACTATTTGGACTTTAAAAATATAGGGTATAATCCGGTGTCACAAAAAAACAGTGTAAGTGAATCCCTCATCTAATAAAAAATAGATTGCTTTAAAATTTATACTGAACAGTTCAAAATTTTACACTATCAACTCAAAATTTTTGAGTTATCTCAGGAGATTAACAAATCTTAATATGTTCTCAGATACTTATCAACTATATATATGTCTATATTCTAATTATATATGTGAAGATAAGGACGGGTACAAAATTCAATGGTCTGAATTTAACTAGTTTTTGTAAAATACTTAATAAATAGTAAAAAAATTCAAAAAAATATAAAATTGGATCTAAAAGCACATTTTATTGTGGAGATTATGTTTAACGGTTTGGATCGACGATTTAAAATTTGAAAATGTAAAAAATAGTTGTGGTAACTTTGTTGTAACTCAAAATTGTGGTAACTAAATCCCTCCTCTCTCTCTCTCTATATATATATAACTGTGATACGTATAAAATTGCAGATGCTGTTGTCATTGATTTAAAAACCAGGATTAGATATTAAAAAAATATTCATGCTAACCAGTAACCACTACACAGCTTTTGAAGGTACGACAAACGATCGCTGTGAGAGAACAGACGTCAGTTTCTTTTCTGGTAATGGGAATATGTATGATTCCTTTCTATTCATTTTTTATACCTGATTCTCATCTCGTGCATGGCGCGGAGTGCACCACTTGCGGTTTGCTGGAAAGGTTGAGAGATCATTAACTAGCTGAATTAATTAGTATCGCACAACAATACCTGGAGATGCCTTTTATTGATCGCTGGACGCTGGTTGATCATATAATATAGCTTATTATCGAGTCCGGCTACTATAACACTAGTGTCATTTCAAACTAAATAACACCACATCTTAAACTATTGGATCTACTTTAATATTCGTGCAAAACACTAGTGTCATTCCAGCCCTATTTTGTGCACGAATATTAAAGTAGATCCAATAGTTTAAAATGTGGTGTTACTTAGTTTGAAATGACATTAGTGTTATAGTAGCCGGACTCCTTATTATCGTTATTATTTTTAAATTATTTATCATCATGTTATATTATAATATAGTGACGCATTATACGATAGAGATGATTGAAAGAGGCTCCAGAGGTGGAACACAAACACACCGAGTGGCGAGTCGCCTTCATTTCTTCAATGAGAATTCGTTACATAAAGCGCCACCATCAAGCTGCCACATAAAAGCATGAAAATTTGGGTCCCATTAGCCGTTCAGAGTTTAGACCGGTCCAAAAGCATGAAAAAATTTGTCGCGTCCGGATGTTCTGAAGTAACTCAAATTTTGAGTTTATATTGTGACCGTCCGATCAGAATCCCGGCCAAACCGGCCGGAGGTGGAATGCACGGGGCCTTTTAATATTCGTGCCAAATCATATCTCACGGTCCTGATCTAAACTCAAATTTGAGTAACTTTAGGTCATATAATTCAATTGGTCGATTGACTCGCTTCAGAGTTCAGACCAATCCCCTACAATTACAAAAAAACAACACACTCTCTCTCTAGTCTTTACAGTCAGATCCCTTGTTCCGCCATTAATGAGGCCCTTTTTTGTGCTTTTACTCTCTCTCACACTACTCCCCTTTTCGTCTCCATGGAGATCGAGCCTAGAGGAGGAGCTAGCATCCAAATTGAACAAGCGGAGAGCTCCTCCAGAGATGCAAGAGACTGCAACTGCTTTACTTCTCCAGCGCTTGCTCCCCTCTCACACCTCCAGTTTTAAATTCCAGATAGACTCCAAGGTCTCTTTCTCTACTTTTTGTAAGGGACAGTATGACTACTTTTATATAAAAAAAAAGTGCGTGTTGATTTAACTTGGCTACGTTTTGCTTACATCACAATTAAATTTTATTCTGTGCACATCACATCGTTTACAGTACCATTTTGTCTCAACAGTCAAATTAGACATCTTATTGCATAATATCTCAGATCGGCGATTAAATGAATAAAGTCATTTTTTTGTGCTATCATGGTAACATCTTATGGCAATTAAGGAAACGTGCACTAATTACCATCTCCTTTATGGTTATTGCAAATCAGGCTCTAGCCTTCTCTTAATATCAGTAATGTGTTACGTAGTGACTCACCTCTCTCAACCAAGTCTGAGAATTATTACCATAGAAACCCTAGCACGACTCTTAGTACCGATACCAGACTGGTCCCATGGAAAAGAAAACACATATTGAACCAGATAAGAACACAACATAAACTACATCATCCAAATTAACATCCAAACAATGAACATTTAATTGGATCAAACTTTAAATGCACTAAACACAGTCAGGCAGATGGCGATTGCAAAGTTCCATACTGGCCCCTAACAAAGCAAGTAATTCCCACTGTCTCACGTGGTAACAAGAGTCGGCAACAACCCAGATAATGGTGGTGCGTGAAATCTGCAACTGATATATGTTTTCCTTGAATTGTTATCCGGCAATTTAGACAAGAGACACCTGCTGAATGAAATTTTCAAATATTGATCATGTAATTTTCTCAGGATCTCAAGTGCAGTGTGCATTGTTGAAAAGTTTAGGAAGAACTGCGTTGTACTTACTGTATGTGTGCTTGACAGGGCATTTGTGGGAAGTCAGCTTGCTTCTATATAAGTAATATCTACAACACAAAGCATGGCCAACCCGAGATACTGTACGTGTTTTTTTATCATAATTAAGCTTATCAAGTGCAGGAGTTTTTCCAAAGATAGTCTCACTTAAGCTGAATCTAGTCCTAATATAGCTCTACTTAGCCCTGATTTGGCTAAAAACTGTAACCTGACATAAATACACAACAAATAAAGAAATAAGCAATAAAAGAGCCCTCAATAAGTGCTGTTGTGTTATGCATTGCTTTAGCTATTCTTGGCATATATCTAGGAGCTACTCAGCTTATAATAGCGCAAGCTTTTTCTTTGGTTGTTTATGCTATGTTAATACAGCAGTATGAACAAATCAAATACTTCTCAAGTATATATGCTATGTTAATACAGCAGCGGTGCATGACCAGTGAATGGTGATAAATTATACTTGTCAAAGTAATGTGAACTACTGTTTTAGTAGCTTCTGTATTTTACAGGATTCAAGGTTCAACAGGAGTCGAACTCTCCTCTGGCCTCCATTGGTACTTGAAGTACTGGTGTGGTGTCCACATTTCATGGAATAAGACTGGAGGAGTTCAATTGGGTTCAGTACCATCACCCGGCTCTCTGCCTCGTGTAGACAAAAACGGTGTCAAAGTTGTTCGACCAGTGCCATGGAGCTATTACCAGAATGTTGTCACCTCCAGTTGTAAGCTCTTTGCACCAATAACCAAGTATTATAGTACCAGGGTTTTCTTACGAACCTGCATGTGCTTTCTATAGAAAGACTGTACCAATCAAGAAAAGAAAGTTGTAAAAACAAGGGGTACTTGTGCAAAATAAATGAAGGCACAAGAAAATTACTTGTTCTTTTGTTGCTTAAACTGCACCTGAAAGGTATGGTACTAACAAAAAGGAAGCCACATCCAATATAAGCATGTTGAATTACTGGTATATAGAATGATTTGAACATTATGGTACTGATAACGTGCATCACAAACTTCACCTTTCATTTTATTTTTATTTTCCTTTATTTTCTTTTCATCACTGGTGTTTATCTATGATCTGCATAGATTCTTTTGTGTGGTGGACTTGGGAGAGATGGGAGAAAGAGATTGACTGGATGGCTCTTCAAGGAATTAATTTGCCTTTGGCTTTTAATGGACAGGAGTATATTTGGCAGAACGTTTTTATGGTATGAGAAAAATATGTTCATAGTAAATTAAAAAAAAAAACAGTAATTTTGTGCTATTGATTTTAGTTGAGGAAAATTAGATAAACTATATTCAAAATGAAATGAATCAGTTGAAGAAACACCACGAAATGCTGATTTAATAAATTGGTATTGCAGGATTTCAATCTAAGCAGGGAAGATTTGACTGACTTCTTTGGTGGGCCTGCCTTCCTTGCGTGGGCTCGAATGGGGAACCTGCATGGGTATGATATGGCTCATAAAATAATAGTTCTCTTCCACATTTAACTTGTATTTTACAAAGTTAATGCAAGTCATTCAGACACAGTATATGGTGGCTGGTAGTTGCAATCATCAAACCTGACCGGTTATGGTACTGCTACCCAGGAAACTGGTGTGGTATTGTCTTCTTGAGTTGAGTATGAGCAATAAATACACACTTAGTCTCACACATTTTACACTGAAATAGACACTTAAGTGATTGCCTTGTCAACTTTCGTCAAATTGAACTCAGCTTTTTTTGGTTGCCTCATAATCAGTTTAAATTTCTTTTCTTTTGGTTTGGTAGGTGGGGTGGGCCCCTTTCAGAAAATTGGCTGAACGACCAATCTATTCTCCAAAAGTTAACTGTAACTCGTATGATTGAGTTTGGAATGACCCCCGGTAGGTTCTTTCTCTTACTACATCTAGAGTTCTATTTTCAGAAAAGGAAATCCATAATGAGCAAAATAAATCCGCAGGATTGGCATGCTATTTATTGTTTTGTTCTGGTCAAATCGATGTTAATTATTTGATCCATCAGCTACTGCCCTCGTGGAGAATAACCAAAATTTATTAGTTTGTTAGGTTTTGCACTTCATTGTTATTAGTACTAGGTATTTTTTATGTTTAGTTCTTACAAAATTGATATGTATTAGAGATGTTTTGGGCATACACCTTTTCCGAATGGCTAGATGATGCCAAATTGTATCAAATCGAGGCTTGTACAATGAAGGGTTTATTGAGCCTTGGTTGAGCTTAATTAGGGCTTACTGCACATTTTTGGATAAATCCATGGTTCCTCATGTACTGTGTTTCCTATAAATTTCAATTCTGCTACTCATATTTCTTATCTATGACATTTTGTTTATGTAGTTCTACCTTCATTTTCGGGAAATGTGCCGGCTGCATTGAAAAAAGCTTTATCCTTCTGCCAAAATTACAAGACTTGGAGACTGGTACCGTTGTTAAAATAAGAGATCTTTCCATTATTTCTATTTAACTTGGTACTAATGTGCCCAAGTTCGTACGAACTTTGCATTTTTTCTTGTACCTACTGAACGACGAGTTCTGGTCATTTTAGTTCATCGCTTTTTTTACTGTCTACTGTTTGATTGCAATTTAGGGTAAATTTAGGCTGATTTTAATCGAGGACAATAACTCTTAGAGGATGGATTTATAATTGAGGCTCAGTTAAGGGTTAAATCTTAATTGTTTTGAAGTTGGGCTTAATTTTTCGATGGGGGGGAACTACTATAATAAGTTTTTGTGTCATAAATAGTTCTTATTTGCAAAAAGCACCTCAAAGTTTTGTATTTGTAAAGTTATTATTTTAGAATAAACTGTGGTACTCCCACTAAAATTCAATTTGATTCTAGAATTGATTTTTTCTTGCAAATAATAGTATGAATTGGGCGAAGTAGTCAAGTTAGTTGGTTTTTTTTTTTGGTGAGAACATTAATTGTCAGTGTAATCTGCAAATAAGGATAAATCATGGGCTTCTTGTTGCTAAAACAAAAACCTTCAACTTCCAGTTTCAGGTGAATTATCATGTACATACTTAACTCTGTTGTTGAATTTTCTTTTGTTATAGGAATACTGTGAACGGTGACAAGAGGTGGTGTTGTACCTATCTTCTTGACCCATCTGATCCCTTGTTTATTGAACTTGGAAAGGCATTTATAAATAAGCAAATTGAAGGTATAGATAATTGTAAAGATGAAATTTAAATCAGGTGACATCATTAATCAACTATAAAATTTCAAAGGGGCATACATGAAACTATTCCTATTATGACAGTAGAGCAGGCTTGTGATACCTAGGGGTGACCAAAGCCTTACTTGATTCCATCAACAGTAACAAGCCCCAATGAACAAGAAAAATAATTTAATAGTAGATAAAAATCATTGAATTTGGTTCACCGTAAACATTTTGGTATGGTTATTCCTCTAATTAATGAGTGTCCGCTTGTATTTGAGGCCTCTTATATTCTCTTAAATTACAGAGTATGGCGATGTTACTGACATCTACAACTGGTAAGTCTACCATCTTTCCTCATAAAGTTGTGTTTTTAAAAGTTTAAAATATTTGATGTCTATTTGCTTTCGCCAAAAATTGCAGTAGTTTAAAATATGAAAAAGGTAATTTAGAACTACTTGTCTACCCATATAGTTGTATTGCCTTCTAATACCTACCAAGGATTATTTGAACTTCAACTTTTGCATGATTATATTTTTAAAGGGAGAATGCTATTCAGAAAATCAACATATCATGAATAGGGGATATTCCCGCTGAATTGGAAATATCTAATATTTTTTGCACCCTTGTACGAAATAAGAACTGTCCTATATGCGCCAATTTCTAGTTGTTTTAAATATGCCCAAATTTCCAATTCTTTTCTTCCTCATATTTGTTATACCAAAAGTCAGAATCAGGGGGGAAGGTTGCTCTAAGTACTTTAAATGAGGAAGAGATGGGGTATTATGCTTCTGTGATGCTTCCGATGATCTTTAGCATGATGTTGAGCAGAGATGTATGCAGTATTTTGAATTTTTCTTAGGTATACATGACAAGCTAATCAAATGATCCCATATCGCAGTGATACATTCAATGAGAATGCACCACCTACAAATGACCCATCCTATATTTCTTCACTTGGAGCTGCTGTTTACAAGGCCATGTCACAAGGCAACAAGGATGCTATATGGCTAATGCAGGTATACAATAAGATGTTTTAACTATTTTTTTCCCCAGAATTATTAGTTTAAAAAGTAATAATATAAAAGCTAGATGGATGGGAGGTGGGGGGGGGGGGGTGGGGGATTTGCAACTCAAGAAATGATTGAGCTTACCCTGATCATAAACCACCTAGTTCACAGATATCTATACTGTCCCAACCAAATACTCAGATGTTATTATTGCACTGTCAGAAAAGTTTTCAAGTGTTATTTTGTAGTAGATGTCTACTGTTACAACAACAACAACAACCAAGCCTTTTGTCCCAAAGAAGTTGGGGTAGGCTAGAAATGAAACCCAATCATAATAAAAAAGTCAAGGTAGATTGTAATAAAATAATAATAATAGTAGTAGTAGTAGTAGTAGTAGTAGTAGTGGTAATACTAATACTAAGACTAAGACTAACTATATTATGCCTAGACTATAGATCGTAGGGGTCAAAGTCCTAGCTCTACATCCTTGACCTAAGGCCTATAATACTACCCGTAAACAATATTTTCTAGGTCATGGTTTTGGACTTTTGGTACGTGGATCGCTAACTTCCACGCGCTCCTGTCCGAAGCTATCTCCTTGGAAACATTCCATTTCTTCAAGTCCCTTTTCATTGCTTTCGTCCCATGTCAATCGTGGCCGACCTCTGCCTCCCTTTGTGTTTTCGATACGGCTTATAATTCCAGTACGCACAGGTGCCTCGGGATGCCTCCAGTTGGAGATGCCCAAACCATCTCAAGCGGTGTTTGACTGAGCTTCTCTTCAATCGGTGCTACTCCAAGTCTGTCACGTATATCATCATTGTTCTAATTCGGTCCCATCTTGTATGGCTACAGCTCCATCCGCAACATACGCATCTCTGCTACACTTATCTTCTGGACGTGTTGTCTTTTAGTAGCCCAACATTCTACACCATACAACATTTCAGGCCTGATCGTCGTCCTGTAGAACTTGCCTTTGAGCTTTTTGTGGACTTTTCTGTCACATAGGATGCTAGATGCCTATCGCCATTTGACCCACCCGTGCTCGTATCCTATGGCTAACATCTTCATCAATTCAATCTCGCCATCACTCTGCAGCATCGACCCCAAATATCGAAAGGTGTCCTTCCTAGGCACTAGATGTCCGGCCAAAGTGACATCTCCATCATCTGACACTGCTGAACTCGCACCTCATATACTCGGTCTTAGTCCTACTAAGTCTAAAGCTCTTCGATTCTAAAGATTACTTTTGGCCTAGATGTCTAAAACCCTTCACATCATCTGGCACTAGATGTCTACTGTTGCTAGAAATAATTTCTTTTGGCCTCTTTAGATTTTACTTCCATAAAGATTACTTTGCCAATAAAGCTCCCATGAGACCACCTCTTAATATAACTTAATTTGCGCTTTTGGTTTAATTGATTAGTTGATGTTGAATTGAGGTTATTTAATTTTTTTTTTTGAAATTTATTTAAATTTCAGTTGATGTTTAGGCATCCAATTTCAAATAATTTCAAATAAATGGAAACTAACAGATAAGTAGATGAAATTATATAGTACAATAAAGTTGAAATACTCGTGCATTTAGGGTTGGCTGTTCTCATCAGATGCTGCATTTTGGAAGCCCCCTCAAATGAAGGTAAAACTTCGTTGCTTAACTTTAATGGAAGCTAAATACTTTATTTCCATTTTATTTTTATATTTTCTGTTGCTGTTACATTTAGGGGGGATAAGTAACATGAAAAAAGATGGCCATTTTTATGTTTATTTATTGCAACCTCCAACTGCTTTTCAGTTGATGTTTGGAATAACTGGAGCAGGTGTTACTTCTACCCTTGTTCCTGAAGTATTAACTGGGTGGTGTTTTTTTAGGAGCAAGGGTAAAGAAGGATTGCTTCTACCCTTGTTCCCTTATAATTCATGGAAGCTAATATTTTCTTAGAGACTATTATTTCCTTTTCCTTTTCCTTTTGTACTTTAGGCACTTCTTCACTCAGTACCAATTGGAAAGATGATAGTATTGGACTTATTTGCTGATGTTAAACCAATATGGAAACAATCTTCTCAGTTCTATGGTGTACCATATGTTTGGTATGTGCATCCTCTTGTCTATATATGTGTCTACTTTATTTATAAAAGCTTTGAAATTCCAGCTGGTCCAAGTTCTGACCTTTTTGTTATTCAATATGCTATGGTTTTCTCAATAAATCCAATCCAATCCGGCGTAAATAATGAAACTCAGCTTAATTTAACCAAACTGAGTGTCAACAATCTCCATTTTATTTAATTTAACCTCAATTCATTATCAAATTGAGAATTTGGTTCCTAACTATATCAAGGTGTAATTGAACATTTGAGGTTATATGATGTAAAGTTGGATTAACATAGTGCTAAAACTGGAAACGGAATAGTTGGTGTTGGGGTTTAACTGTGAAGTTGGTTTGCTTGGCTCAATTGGTTTCTTATTCAACATCTGAATTTTCTGTATTATGTGCTGTGCTTAGTAATAACTTGAATTCAGGTGCATGTTGCACAACTTTGGCGGTAACATAGAGATGTATGGGATACTTGATGCTATTTCATCTGGACCCATTGATGCCCGCAGAAGCAGCAATTCAACAATGGTTCATATAAGAACTATCAACACTCAAAATAAATAAGCACTTCATATTTAGTTCCCTCTTTTTGATACTTCTCGAATTAAATGTTAGGTTGGTGTCGGCATGTGCATGGAAGGAATAGAGCACAATCCAGTGGTGTACGAGCTTATGTCTGAGATGGCTTTTCGAGGCGAAAAAGTTCAAGTCAAGGTATATTACTTCCTTTTCCACATTTCACTGTTCTACTAGAGCCAGCCCTTCAAAGTTGATGTAATATATTGTGTGGAACTGGCCTAGTCACCCTTGACAAACAACTGAACAAAAGAGGTGCTTTTACGGAGATTCTATTTTAACAGTTTAAATCTTGAATGGAATTGAAGGGAATAACGTGGTGCTATTATCTTATGGTACTTTGATTTACAAATTAGTCATTCTGGTTTTGTAAAATTTAAAAGGGACCTTCACAGAAGTTGGCGGATTTAACAATTGTTGCAGTTGCATATAGGAACAAAAATAAATTGCAGATATGTTCTATATTGGTTTGAACTTTAGATAGCCTGCGCATCAAATCTGTTACAATTTGAGAACTGCGTGGTCACAGATCAAGTGCTATAAACTGTTGTTTATATAAATCGCTCAATGGATGACCGATCTGTTTTCAAATTGCACCAAATTTGATACTCAGCGTATCTAAACTGTAGAGAACATATCTCCAATTTGTTTTTCTTTTTAGATAATTGTTTTATTGGTTGCCAAGGTTGTCATCGAAGTTTGTTTTCAATATATCTTATTCCACTTTTAAAATCCTTTCTTTATGTCTGATTGCTTCATTTGTCTTATATAATTGTATAGGAATGGTTAAAAAGCTACTCAAAGAGGCGATATGGCCGTGCTATTACTGAAATTGATGAAGCATGGCAAATTCTTTATCAAACAATATATAATTGCACAGATGGAATCGCGGTGAACTTTCTCTCTTTTTCCTTTCTCTTCATATCTTTCTGTTATTCCAAATTCTCCTCTTTTTAAACCACCAAATATTTGCATCTAGGATTGCAAATTGAACACTTTTATTTCCCGGATAAATAAAAAAAGAGGCTAGCAATTGCTTTTGCACTTGGTGAAGAAAAATGGGGCCCAAATTTCAATATTTTCTGCATTTTTGGACTAGTTTGAAAATTTCTCAAGCAAAATACATCTTTTACTGAAACCATGGCCTGTAACAACTGGTTGCTTTCTTGTCATGCCGATGCCAATAATAGCTTCAACTGTTCAACGGTTCTACCTTTCTAGTAATTTGAGAAGACCTTATTTTGTTTATAATTTAAATTTCTCATCCCATTTTAAACATGAATACAGGACCACAACAAGGATTACATAGTTGAATTTCCTGATATGAGTCCGCCCACCAAGCAATCCCTGCTCTCCATTCGAAGAGACCTCTCTCGTATGAGCCCTCGATTCTTTCTAAGAGAGATCTCACTACAATTGCCACAACCACATATGTGGTACTCCCAGAAGGAAGTTGTCAATGCTCTCAAGTTGTTTTTAGATGCCGGGAACTCCATTTCAGGAAGTCTGACTTACAGGTAAGTGAATTGATTATAGTTGAATAGTTGATCCCAAATTTATTGGTATTAACCCCTTTACTGTGCAACTAAGCCTGGATCTAACCCATTTAAGCCCTAACTGTTATGATAAACCTAAACTGGCATCAATGTGTCCCGCAATAGTGCCCCTAATTTAATCAAATATAGCCTAAAAATTCTTTTCATGGTTCATTAAGCCTGAATTAACCTTGATGTTGCAAATGACTAACAAACAAGCAATTTTCAAGCAAAACGAGGAATACTGCCAAAGGATTTGTTTGGTCAGGCACTTAAGACTCTTATTATTGTTCATCTTTTACAAGAATCTTCATGTAAGTTAAATATGAACAACGGAGTGCCAATTTTATTTTTTAGTCTCAATGTATGATGCCGACAGGTATGATCTGGTTGACCTGACAAGACAAGCTCTATCCAAGTTAGCAAATCAAGTGTACCTAGACGCACTGACAGCATATGGGATGAACAATTTGAATACATTGAATCTACATTCAAAGAAATTTTTGGGGATAATAGAGGATTTGGACACACTTTTAGCCTCTGATGATAACTTTCTGTTGGGTACTTGGCTCAAAGACGCAAAAAGCCTTGCCATGACTAGTAGTGAGATGAAGCAGGTCTGTCATAGTTATTTACAATTTCGTAACTTTGAAATCAGTACTTCAATGGCATCTTTAAGTTGTTTTTTTATGTTGAAAGTAAACATTTAAGTCTTAATTAACTCGCTGTGCAATTAACTTCAATTTATCTAATTTTTTTTCATTTAAGCCTCAAATCAATTTAATTAAGGCGCTCACCTGACATCAAAGTAAGAAAATCTAGCAAGTGCCAAAAAGAAGCTTACCATCGTTCGTTAGTGTTTTTAATATCTGGCTGTTTTAGCTTGTCAATTTGCAACTATACCCTTTCGGAAATAGGAGTTTTACCAATTTTACATAGAGTGCTCTTTGTTTTTGTTTTTTTTTTTAATTTCTCAATGTTGCATCCTGCAAATAATAACCTTGTCTCCTAGTTCCTACAAAAGGATTAATTCCAAAATATACCCTGCAAATACTTGTTTTGTGTGTGGGTGGGTGGGGGGGGGGGGGGGGGGGGGGGGGGGGGGGGGGGGGGGGTGTGGGGGGGTTGGCATGCATAACATGTGACTAACATGCTCTTTAATTTTTAATTCAGTACGAGTGGAATGCAAGAACGCAGGTGACAATGTGGTACGACAATACAAAGACCAATCAGAGTCAACTTCATGACTATGGTATGTTTGTTACAGCACTCACAATTTAGTCAAATTCAAGTGAAAGATCACAGTACTCACTGTCCCGGTTCCCTGTCCATACAAGACCTGTTAGAGGGTGTGTGGTACCACTGTCAAGCCAGTTGGACTTGTACCTGTCAAGTAGACACCTTATTATGTCAACTTATTGTTTTTCTGAATTCTGTCAAGACTTTGATTTTTTATTTTATTTTATTATAATTTCATACTGGTTTGGTTTTGTACTAGCAGAACCCAACATTGGATTACCAATTATTTCTTCAAATGGTTTCCAGGAGTGCAAACAATTTCATTGACCTCTCTTTCTCCCTTCCTCTCTTTCTCACAGGAAACAAATTTTGGAGCGGTTTGCTGAAGGATTATTACCTCCCGAGAGCCTCGATGTATTTCAGTTATTTATCAGAAAGCTTGAAAGCGAATAAAAGCTTTAAGATCGAAGAATGGAGGAAATCTTGGATTTCTTATTCGAACATGTGGCAGTCTAGTACAAAGGAGTACCCCACTGCTGCAACAGGTGACGCCTATGCCATTTCCAAATCCTTGTTTAAAAAATATTTCAGTTGATTAAATGGAAAGGTTCCTGATTTGAATCCAGAATTCTATTACTTGAGATGACGTGGGATGTTGTAAATACAATTGGTTCCTTGAACAATAAGTGCAAGCGCTTGCAATAGACTAAAATCTGCTTCCTGCTTCAGAATTTTTGTATCAGATAGTACCCAGCTTGTACTCGGATCATTTAATGTCTGGCCTTATCTGAAATATATCCGTATTCAAGGTATGAATACCCAGGGGTGGACCCACATGCAACCGGGGGGTCAGTCGCCCCTCCTCTGGATTAAAACTGGATTTGAGTTTTAATAGAGATTTATAGGTTCTGACTGACTTTGTTTTTTTCTCTCTCTCTGATTTGTAATTTGGGATAGATTTAAGATTAAAATTAAAATATTTTTTTAATTATAATTGGTAGTTAGAATTATAAGTTAGAACATCAGAAATTACAATTCAGAACATTGAAAAATATAACAGAAAATATTACTTTTTTATTGAGTATCCAATTAGTTAATGAATTTAAACTCGATTTGCCTCTTTTCTCTGACGAAAATTCTAAATCTGCCCCTGTAAATACCACTACCTAATCTGTAGCGGAGTTGGAGGAGTTCGATGTAAATCAGACCAAATTCAATCTGAAAGGGAGGTAGCACAGTTTAATTACTAAAAGTCGAGAGTTCAATTCTCACGACTTCGCAGCATCTGCAAAGGTTACAAAAAAAAAACTGAGCGCACTTAATTTCTATGAATCTTAAATTATTTACACAAAATTATTCACACAAATTATTCACACATAAAGGGTAAAATAAATACATTATAAATTTAGTAGTATTTAGCTTGTACTTTGTTACGGGTTCAAAATTCAAACAAAAAATACAAAAATGAAGCAAATCAGACTAAATATTTTTATCTTTAACAATATTTGTCTTTTTATAATTTCTCTTTAATCAACAATGAAATGAACTATTTTGTTTTCATTAAATAGGGAGGTAATCAATATTTAGTGAAAGTAATCAATAACATAAAAAGTAAGAAATAAATGTTATCAATTAATTGCTTTTATGACAACATTCATGTGAAGAGTTATAAGGAGAAAATTAGTGTAGCGAGTGATTAGAAAACTAAATATATATTTCAACACAATAAATGCTAATATATTACCACCTAAAATTACAATTGCAGAATTTTTTTATCTTAACCATCTATATCCATCAAAATAAATTACAGTCGTTTGCAGATCAAGACATCTATATGCTTAATATAAGAGAAGAGATAAAAATGTGTTTAATAGAAAATACAATTGAATGGGTAAATTTATGAGTTTTGAAATTTATAAGGGTAAATGTGATATTATGAATTTTAGAGAGGAAACGTAATTTTGATGTTTCCAAGGGGTATACCGCCGACATTTTTATTAATATCCAAAGTTTAATAGAAATTAATTAATATATCCATATCTGCTGGGAAGTTATAAAAATATTCATACCGGTCATTTTTTGGCTGGTATCCAATTTAATTCAGTACCTGCTGAAAAATGACCGGTACCCAATTTTTTTTTTATTAATACAGTACCGACCATTTTCTGGCCGGTACTTAATTTTTTTTTTTTTAAAGATGAGCATAGCATAGTTGGCTAGAAGAAAAAATCGTAGGAAACTCGGATTGAAGTTTGCACTCGGTTTGGCTAAGATCAAACAAATTCATTTTGTTGGATGTGTGTGTTACATCGGTTGCATGTATCGGTGCATCATTGATGTTTTTGCAATGAAACATCGATGTTCTATTAGCCGGGTAGTGCTAAAAAAATATCGGTGCGTCGCTGATGTTTTATTAGACTTAGCATTGGCAATTAAGCAGGATAGTGCTAAAAAAACATCGGTGCGTTGTTGATGTTACAATTAAACATCGATGCACTTTTGCTGTCGTTAGACCGTGCATAAAGCATCGGTACTCAATTTTAGAATGCTGGCTATTGTCAAATTAAATTCGCTAGCCACACGCGAACACTAAACTTTAGTGTCATACGACACTGTAAAAAAAAACATCGGTACTTCAATCCGAGTTTCGTACGACTTTTTCTTCTAGCCAACTATGCCATGCCCATCCTAAAAAAAAAAAAAAATTAAGTACTGACTATTTTCCGGTCGGTACTGAATTAAATTAGGTACCAGCCAAAAAATAGCCGGTATGGATATTTTTATAACTTTCCAGCGGATCTGGATATATTAATTAATTTCTATTAAACTTTGGATATTAATAAAAATGTTTGGGTATACCGTATACATGAAATTCCTACTATTTTTTTTTTTATGTAATGAACTTGTGAATGCTTTTGTAATTTTAATCTTTTGGTAATCTCTTTTATATCAGTTTTGTTTTTTGTTTTTTTTTTCTTTCTGGAGATTTGCCTGTAGGCTCCTTGGATTGGAATGTAATCAAGAGAGACAAAACAGTCAATTTAATAATGAAAGCGTTTTTCTCACTTTTACACCGCAAGCACTTGAGAGTAGGTCCGATGCCCATCGGACCTACTCTGGTTAGATGGGTTTAATCACCATCGATTTGCTTTAGATTCGTGTAGAACGCTTTAAAATTCGTGCAGATCTGTTTCAATTTTCGTATCCACAAACTTAATTAGATCGGACGGTCATCATGCTCATTGAACCTAAAAGTAGGTCCGATGCTCCGTTCTCGCAACAGCTACAAAAGGGCTGAGAATATCTACACCCGCCAAGACAATGAAAGAAATCGGAACCGTCAATCCCAGTTCTCCTGTTAGATTATGAGTCTGAACCTCTAAAGTAACTCAGATTTTGATATTAGATCTGGACCGTGGTGGAATGCACAGGAACCTTTAATATTCGTGCCGAAACAGATCTGACGGTCTGGGGTTTAACTCAAAATTTGAGTTACTTTAGGTGATAGACTGTAGCTACCAATTTCTTCCGCCTCACCCTTCCAATCAAATCAAAACCCCCCTCTCTCTCTCTCTCTCTACAGTCTAGTCCTACCGAGCAACCAAACAATGGCCATTCTATTCCTTCCTCTCCCCCCCTCTCCCCTCTCCGCTTCCCGCTGCCCTTTTAAACCCTTTAAAACGAACAAACCATTGCGTTCACCAACTCAACGCCCTTCTTTGTTCCATTGTCTCGCCTCCTCCGCTCACGGCGAATCCAACGCAAGTGCCAACGCCTTCTTGGAGTCGGATCCACGTTCGCTATCTCAACCCCAATCCGACCTGCCAGGGTTCCGATACAAGGGCCCGGTGCACCCTGAGCCTTCCACTGAGTCCAAGATTGAGCGGGTTATTTATTTAATTTTTTTAGTTTGGAAAAGCAATTAGGCGTTAATTTTAGAAAATGTTGTTACTGATATGAACAAATTTTGTTACAGTCCATGAGACAGTCTATTGGCCTAGCTCGAATTAACACTACATTGAACAAAAGGGCTGAAGGATCCTCAATTTAACTCAATTTTCCATCAACTGAGGCCTATTGCTCGCATTGAGGTCCAGTTGATGGAATATTGAGTTAAGCCTCATACAAACTGAGTTTTGCCTTGATATAATGCTCAATTAGAGCAATTATGCCTCACGTAAGCTTTGATTGTGACAACTGAGTCGTAGTGCAACCAGTTTTTAACGGTTGCTATTTTGTTCAAAGCAAATACCAACCCCAACTGAAATTGTTCTGAAAACTAGCACAAAAGTTCTTGCCAATTATAGCATCTATATTAAAATCTGGCATCGGTTGTTTGGGTTAAGATATGAAATCAGGCCTCTTATATCGCGCATCTGTAATGCTTTTCTACTTGATAATCACTTTTTATGGTTTTCTACATGGTAAAAAATGTTCTTCTGTAAACTTTGTGCAAATCGATCAGGTGATATTTGATTTTCGCTTCTTGGCCCTTTTGGCGGTTGGAGGTTCCTTAGCTGGCTCTTTACTGTGCTTTCTAAATGTACATATATCTTTTTCTTGTAACTTTTTTTTTTCCTGAAGTTTGTCAAGTTACCTACTTCTAATAGAGCTCATGAATTCAAAAAATTATGTATGTACTTCATTGACACTAGAATGCTGAAGTTTCATATTTTGAAGTACAAAAAAAGTACAACCAGCCAAGTGATTACATCCCAGGAAATTATAATGCTGCCCCCCTTTCTTTTACACAATTGAGCTGGAAAACATTACCTCTTTTGTAACGGGAGTAAAGGAAAAATTATGTCCAAGTAATGTAGGCTCTAGAGCTGATTGGTCTAACTTGGTGCATGTTTTCTTAATTAGGGCTGTATTTACATAGTCGAAGCATACAAGGTTTATTGGACAAGTTGTGTTAAGGGGCATCATTCAGGGCAGATGGTTCTACGCCTTGTTGAGGCTATTGGTAACAACCTACTATATTCTTGTATTATTAAAAATTTTAAATGGGAAAATGATTAGTGTTTGGTTCCCAGAAACACATTGTTTTCTATATGATACACTTCTTATTACAACCGTCCTATGCTTTCTATAAATTACCAGCTGCCGTTGCGCACCTGATGCTCATACCATCATGACCAGCAGTTTACTAGTAGTTGATGTTGTTGTTTCCTTTTTGCTTGTTTATTGCCTTTTCTTTTGTAGATGTGTATCTTGCTGGTACCGTCATGTTAATTTTTGGAATGGGGTTGTATGGATTATTTATTAGCAACGTACCACCTGGTGTGCCACCAGTGTTAGACCGTGCCCTGAAGGGTTCTTCATTGTTCGGCATGTTTTCCTTGAAGGTTAGTATATAGTATTTGTTTGATTTTGAATATTTTAGTTTAAGTTTATGACATTATGAAGGAAGGCATTGAAGCATCTCTTTAAAATGGCAGTGAAGGAAAACAGGCCTTTTGCAAATAAATCCCAAAAATTTGTTGTACTTGCTTTTATTTGTCTTTCTGAAAGGTATGGTTTACTGTATTTTAGGGAAAAAAATGTTATGCACTAATTGCAATTTTGGATAGTTCTTTGGTAATTTTAAGAATTGAGTGAGGCTACGGTACTATGCATAGCACGGTTTGGTCCGTGCTACGGCTCAATATTTGAGTTTTCAAAATCCTAACGGTAGATCCAAACCGTTCAACATGATTATAAAATGAATATGTACTTGCAAACCAAATTTTACATTTTTTCGAATTTTTTTACTATTTTTTTAGATAGGTAAAAAATCACTGTTTTTGGATGGTCCAGAATTTTCAGATCAAGTGATTTTCTACCTATCTAAAAAAATAGTAAAAAAATTCGAAAAAATGTAAAATTTGGTTTGCAAGTACATATTCATTTTATAATCATGTTGAACGATTTGGATCGACCGTTAGGATTTTGAAAACTCAAATATTGAGCCGTAGCACGGACCAATCCGTGCTATGCATAGTACCGTAGCCTCACTCTTAAGAATTTATCAGAAGAGGGAGAAGGAGAAGGTGAAGAACTAGAGAGTTAAAACAAGATATATTTAATTCATTGATTAAACAACATAAGCAACATATACAATTGTCTCCCCTTATATAGGTCTCAAAATTTATCTTAACTAAACAGTAAAACATAAAATTACACAGTAACTATAAGACAATTTTCTTGCAACGCCTATCTTGCCTGCTCATGGGATCAACGGCTCACAGTTGCCTTCAGTTGAAACATCAATTGGGTCTCCAGTTGTGACAGTTGGAGACCCGCTGCCCTGTTCTCTGGATTTCTCAAGTCTGGCACCTTTGGCCCCGTGCATCAGTGATTCCATCTCATTATTCTACGGCACGTTGGCACCTCAATACATACCCTTTGATAGGCTTGACCTTGCTTGTCATTGGTTCACCTCTTTCATATCCATCAAATTCTTGCCTAGCAAGGAAAAAGATAATTTTTGCAAATTATGTGTGATATCTTTTTTTATTTGCAATTGTAGCTAACACGATTTGAGGTACCTGTGCGTAAGATAGCTTTATGTAAGTATGATGGGAAGGACAAATATCAATAAATGTCAAACTTTTGCCCTACCTCTAGACCCTCACCTAGCCTTAAATATAAAATACAAACATAAAGTGGAGCATATTTATTGGTGCAAAGTTGTTACCAGTTTTTTGGTTGAATAATTTGCAGTACATTTTTGTCCTATTCCCATCTGTGTTTTTGCCAGGAAAAATAAAAGCTGGCTGTTATTTTAAAATATAAGAAACTTTGGTTTTTGAGACCTGATTTTCTATCTACTTTTAAATTTTGTTTTCAGGAAAGACCAAAATGGATGCAAATAAGCTCACTTGATGAACTAAAGACAAAGGTAGGGCATGTAATTGTCATGATTCTATTGGTAAAAATGTTTGAGAGGAGTAAAATGGTGGTAATAACTACTGGCCTTGACCTTCTCAGTTACTCTGTTTGCATATTTTTATCCTCTGCTTCTCTTTATATTCTTCACAATCTACACAAGGAGTGATGTACACAATTCTTGTATATAAAAGGATTTCACCGTGAAACTTTGAAATGTATATATCCAAGTGATGCAGGGTGAGAACTGTATAGCTAGTGATGTCTGTAATCAGGAATATGCATCATATGTAAAACACAAGTTGTATAATTGGTCAATTGAACATTTTTGTTATTCTAGATGGTGTAAATACTACAATAGTTTATTTAGTTTAAAAAAAAAACAAATATTACAGTAGTTATGGTACCTGTTTCATTTATCTTGATGTTGTACAATCACGAGTAGAACTGATGCACTGATGGTATGTACGGTTGTGTAGAGATTCATACAGTTGAGCTCTGAACTTGAAAGATCTTGTCTTTTCAAACTGCAAAACTGCTTGACTTCATAATAGAATTAGAAGATTAGTAATTAGAAATGTATTGGAAGAGTGGTTGTTGAAAGAGTGAAATGTGTTTGGCAATAAATAATATGTAGAGTACCTTTTTTCTCTTCTTTGTTATTCTGCTATTCTTTACTCTTCTGAAAAGTCTAAATGTGTTTGGTAAAGTATCGTGCTGGGCCTGTTCGGCCGAAGAGTAAAATGAGAATAGATTGGAATAGAGGTCTATTTCAGCTGAACAAGGAAAAAGATGAGTGGAATTGTGAAATTGTGTTGGAATTTTTATAGTCATAATCTTTGTTTTTTACAAGTAGATCCCTCATCTATTCTTTTATGAGTCAATTCTCTATTTCATAGAAGTGGTGGAATAGTGAAATTAATCTTTTCCAAAAAATGAAATTGACTTATTTATCAATACTCTTCCATCTTCAACCGAAATAGTATGAAATAGACTTGATAGTTTGAAATAAAAGTCTATTCCAGATTCCATTTTGTCTCACTTCTCCTATTCCAGTACTTCGCTGAACGAGCCCATTTGAAATAATGTAAGGATAGAGAGTTGCTAAACGGCCCATAAAATAGCACAGCATGAAGTGCATCACAAGAAAGCTTAAAGACAAATATAAGCATGCATTTTTCTCCCCTATTTTGTAAATTTATTACACAATTCTTCGACCATCAAGAATACTCACAATTTCTCATAAAAAAATGCTAGTATTTATGAGCATTTCAGCATATACACATGATGTAAGTCAAGTAAGAACATGCTCATAAAAGCCGCAAAACCATCAGCTACAAGCCTACAAAGCATGAGGAGAGAGAATGAAGTCCCTGCCATTGATCTCTTCAAAAAGCATCCAAACTGTCTATTTTCTCAATTTTTCATGTACATGGGCACTAACGAGAGCCATTTTGAGCACCTTTGGTCATTTTGAAAAGAAAAAAACTATGAAGATTGCAGGACCTGTAAGCTGCATAATTGATAACTTTCATTAGATATTGTGAGATTTTACAAGGCCAGACTTAAATCTAGAGCCCTGTGACAGTACACTAATTCTAGAGTCTTGTATCTAGAATTATGTATTTTTGACTTCCTGAGGGGCCTTTCTGCAGAAAACATGACTTCAAGCAGAAAATAGACCAAGGTGGGTCCCGCATAATGATGACGCCTTCCTCGGTCTCACACTCATTTACCCCGAGTAGAGTCCTCATCCTTCTATTTATAGCCTCTGCTGATTGATCCCCAAAAAATGTTTCCTGTGCATATATTGTAACTCAACAAAGTCAACTTTAGGGGGAAGAGAGCAGGGGTGGGGGGAGGGCACTATTTTTCATCGCAAAATATCCAAATCTTGTGAAGAAACGCAATATGTTACTCTATGAGACTAGCCTAAAACATTTAATTACAACAAACTAGTAAAAACCAGTTTGTAATGACCAGTCACGGAATCACGTTGCTTTATAATTTATACTTATATATTACTTTGCCTGGATATATGCATATAAGTTAGGGCTTTTGTTGTGGCATCCTGTCTGTACTGGCATAGGGATCCTGTTACTGGAACATAGCATATTATTATAATGTTAATAACATCTTACTGCATCTTTCCCCGTGAGCAATGCATGCACCCTAGCCGTTGGGTCTTCTAGAGTTAGCCAAACTTCATCCTGTCCCTTGTATAAAAATTCTGATGGGTACACATCAACTACCCGTACAATAGCCTTTATCAGGTGCTCTGCCTAAATGCACAATAAATGGAACAAATAACTATATAAATGTTTACCATGAATAAAAAAAACATTAAGAGAAAAAAAAAGTAAGTACGGACCGTTGTGTTTGTTATGGAATCCATCAAGGTAGAATATCCCATGCTTGGGTGATCAGTTACTTGACAAAATATAAGTATAGAAAAAAAACATGTCAACAAAGTATCTGCAAGAACCAGAAAAGGAAAAATTCAATCAAACCAGATCAAAAGATACTACCTGTGATGGAGGAAAACAAAGGGTGGCACATCCAAGGGTATCGACCATCTCGCTTATTGATACGATTGTCATATTCCCTGACACGATCAATCATAAATCGATGAATAGTAAAAACAACACTATGTACTGTACATATGCCTAGTTATGCTAGTTGCATGCAAGCATTACAAAACCAGTTCTTACCATCCTGTACTTGTATTCAAATGTTAGGCAAGCATTACAAAGCAGTTCTCAATTACAGATATCAAGATACAGTGCCAGACAAAAGTTATGTAGCAGGGGTACTCGAACCAGCTTGTGTACAACTTATACGGCTTCTGTTTGGCCCTATTTTTTGAAGTTATAAATTTTTGGCACCTATAGGGAATTTTAGGTGCTTAATCAATGTTTTAGGCAGGCACCTAGTCAATAAATTAGAGAGATTTAAAAAAAAAATTTTACCTCAAGCAGTCAAGTACAGAGTTATCTTGATCTGATAATATTCGAATTTTACTAAAAGGTTGTAAGACACCTTCCCAAATTCCCGAGAAATGCATTGTGCATGTGAGATTGCAAAGCTGAACCCAAGGCCTGTCATGATCTCGTAGTTTGCTGATTTCTGCAAAATTCTTGTTTGCAAACACTCGTAAGATGGTACCGACACAAGGGAAGTTGCATATAGTGTCTCTAGGCAGTGGGGTTTCTTCGATTTGCAAAGGGATTGGTGGAGTTGATTGCTGGTCTCTATGAGTCCTAAATTCAATGAAAAAGATTGGATGAAATCAAGGATTTGGGCCACTTTGGGTTGAACAACTTACAAGTTTATTGAGGCCTACTTGGTCTATTTTCAGACTTAAAGGGCTCCATTTCATGGGATTAAGTTGGATACTTGGATCTGCACACCTTGGAGTTAACTAATGCCAATTTGGGTTCGAGGTTTTATTGAGCTGGACTGATGACGGGCTTCCATTAGTTAATTTGGAGCATAGTTGGACACCTGAGGCTTGTTAGGTCCAATTAAATTGAATTGAGGTCGATTGCCAAGAAACTTAATTACACCATTCAGCGTTTAGTGAAGCTATCATGGGTTCTTTTGAGACCTAACTGCACAATCAAAAGAATAAATAATAATATTGGAGCTCAACTGAATAATTTAAGGAGCAGCATTTACGTGATAAACTGCAGCCCGGGAGGAGCATCAGTTCCATCCCAAACATAAAGCACCGGTTGATTACTAGAAGTTTTACTTACATGAAGAACCTTTAGAAAATAAAAATTGTTATAACAACATAAGAATAACAGGTGAAGAGGGCAGACCAATATTGCATATTAGACTAGAGTTCATAAAAATTAAAAAGATAGTTACTGACCTTGCAAACAAGATGAAAAATAGAACACGGATTAATTCTCATCAATTTCAAGGGATGGTCGGTTAAATCTACATAAGAAAAACATAGGAAAACAACGCCAATAATTTACAATCATAACAAAATGTGATAAACTCATTAGCACATTACTGGCACACTTTTTTGGACAGATACAATACCCTACAGCTCAAGTATAGTAATAATACTAACTGCTGGTTCTAGCACCAGAAATATGAAATTACCTTCATGTATTACACGCTCGCTTGACCATTCTCTCATCTGCTTTATAAATACAGTATCGTGGTCAGTTGCATTATACTTTTCTGATGTCTGGTAAGGTACCAGGTTTTCACTAGTTGTCCCTTCAAAGAGTGCAAATGATGAGTATCTCTTATCATAGACACAATAATGCTCTCCATCACGAATATTCATCTGTCAAAAAGGATTCTAATCATCCAATAGGAATAAAATATAATCTTTGTAATGTTTCTTATCTTAAACGTATCATTTTTATACTCCATAGAGATATTAAATTATTCCAAATAAATTTCTAACAAAACATAAAAAAGTTGTGCCTTTACCATATAGGTAGAGAACAATATAAGTGCGCAACAGTATGTCATGAGTGGTGCAGCACCAGTACCTGGTTGCGAAGTAGAGGATGTTAGGTAATTTACAACTAATTACCATGACTCGGTGAAGGCTGATAATATCTCCAGTAGAGTTCACATCCGGGAGTTTTGTTTTAGTATCAGCAAACCATATCACTGTAACCCCTAAAGCCGGATATGTTGGATCAACTACCTTCAATTTCAGAACTAGATCTGAAAGAGAATGCAAAACGAAATTTGATCAAAACACAACATAATAGCATCAGGTGCACCCCCAACGCAACCCAGTGATCTTTGCTTGATTTCTTCTGTTTCCAAGTAAATAATTCCCAAACCCTCAGGGCAATGTGCAACTGGTTACATTATAAATGAACTTTTGCTCCTATACCCTTTCAAAGTTTCAATTTGCTTATTTATAAACTCTTAAACAGAGAATTTGCACACCAACCACAGAAATCTAGCTTTCATCTAATACAAATGACCAGTTCACCGGGGTAACCTGTGCGAAATCCATGCCCCATTCGCATACGCACGCGGCAAGAGAGAGAGAGAGAGAGAGAGAGAGAGAGAGAAGCGAACCAGAGGAAGAGTTGAGGTACGGTCGAGCGACATGCTCGAGGAGAGCGAAAATGTTAACCCTCACCCCGATAGACTTTATTGCGTCGGCGAGAGGAAGGTAAAAGTACTCCCGCTGCCGCTTCATCTCCTCTCTCTCTCTCGTCTCTGCGCTCTAAATTTCCGAAGGAAATACGCTGGTATTTATTTTTTTATTTATTTTTTTGATCAAATGTGCTTGCGTTTAGACCCGAAATTTTTTACACCGCCCAAAAATCAAATTAAAATGAATATCGCTCTTGGATCTGATTTTTAATTCTATCATTCTCGCTAACTCAGTTCGCGCACCAAATTAGACGGTGCGTGGACTAGATTGGCACACTAGCTGTTTTGCCAAAACCATTTTAAAACACACTGCCGCTTTATTTTACAAGTTTATGGAGCCCACCTCTTATTGTTTTATAACTTTCCAACAAATAGAGAGAGGAGAGAAGGTAATATGGGCTCGTCTCTATTTTTTAATATATTTTAAAGAATGAGAGAAGGTATATGCTGCATTATTTTAATAAGTTTTAAAGGTAATACAAAAATGGAAAAAAGGAGTGCGCCAACTCAGTCCGCACACCTACTAATTTGGTGCGCGAACCCAGTTAGTGTGAGTGGTAGAATTGAAAATAGGACTCCAAATGTGATATTCATTTAATTTGATTTTTAATTTGATTTTTGGAGAATGTCAACTAAAAAAATTTCGGTATTTGGACTTTGGAGCGTCGCGTCAGCACCTTGACTCAAAAGCTCTCCTGGGACCTGGTTCGATCAATTACATTGTTGCTGCCGCGGCATGCCGCACAGAATCTGATGGGTCCGGATCCCCAAAGCAACTCAATTTTTGAGTTTTGGATGAGGACCGTCCGAATCGAATTCGTCGCTCGAGATTGTCTTAGAATTCGAATATGTCGCTCGAAATGCGTGCGATCCACTTTAGATGGATGGTCACGGATTTGAATCGAACGATCCCGGTCCAAAACCCAATTTTTTGTTACTTCACTTGATCTTTTGAGAACAGCTTGGGTCCGATGCCCATCGGACTCAAATTTGGATCCGATGGGTTTAGGGACCGCCCGATCTACTTTAAGAGTCGTGCGCACGAATTTTAAAGCAGACACGAAAGTTGTAGGCGCGAATCTTAAAGCAGATCGGACGGTCATCAAACCCATCGAACTCACCTTGAGTCCGATGGGCATCCGACCCAAATTGGTTCCGGATCTTTTAGCTTTTATTTAGAGTTATTTGTTTTTTCCTGTTATGTTTTTTTTACTTTATGGCATTGTAACATTTAGATCTTTTAAATTAATAAAATATACCTATGGGTTTCTCTTAAAAAAAAAAAGTTTAGTCCTGTTAAAAGCCTAATTTACACTGTTTCAGCCCAATTACAATCTCGTTTTTTTTTTCCAGATGAAGTCTCCAATTCAAAATTTATAATATCATTTTTTAATTTTACTCGAGAAAGAAAGAATTTTTTTTTATAAACCATCATAAAAAAAATAAAAATCCGAAACCAACTTGATTGCTTAATTTTTTAGAAAAATCATCAATACCGAAAATCAAATTCGGTATCCAATTCTCATACCGAAAATAATTTTCGTTATACAATATTGTACAAATAGCAACACCATTCCACATATTCCCCTCAATAAAACAATACCGAAACTGAATTTTGGTGTGAATTCCCATACCAAAATTCAATTTGAGTTTGCATTTAATTATTTTTTAATCAAAAGTAAACGATATAGTTCTGAGCATTTAATTATTTTTTGACCAATTAAACCAATTAATGTCCAGCAAAATTAATATGTTTTTCCCTTTTTTTTTCTTTCATAGAAATCTTTATGCTCAATTAGGTTGCTTTATAATCTGGAATGGTTATCCACGTTTAGTTACTTAAAACGATATTATTCCAATTCTTAATTGTGTATTGAATAAGCTTTCATGATTGTCATTTAAGTTCCTTAATATCGATTGCATTAAGATACACTATTGAGTGGGGACCACCCAATAATTACCCAACTCAGAGCATATATATCTCAGCAACTCAAATGAGTTTCTAAATAACTGTTAACATCTTTTTAGAAATTAAGGTCTCTAAAATTTCTAACTCTCACATCTCTGAAATTAATTTTAGAATTTTTATTAAACCACGTCAGCAACAAATTAAAAATCAAAAATAATTTGAGCCAATCATTTAATCAGTATGGAGTTTATAAACAGTTTCTTAATAAAAAAACTTTACTGCATAGTTTCTAAATAAGAAACTCTCCCACATCTCTGAAACTAAATTAGAAACTGCCACGTCATATTAGAAACTCTAATAGTACCAGAGATGTAGATGCTCTCCATACCGAATTCAAAGTTCGGAAATCAATCTCAATATCGAACTTGAAGTTTGAATTTAGCTTTTTTTTATTGGGGCGTGCTATTCATTTTTTTTCTTAAATTCCGATTTTGCCCTTACTATGTCTTTCTAAGTTAATTAAGAAGGGGAGCTAATAAAAGAGGAAATAATGAAAATGAATCAATTCCAAATCAGTCATCGTCATCCGGTACACAAAAATGGAAATGTTCATCTTGTACACAAATAATTCTAACTCCTAACAACATACTGGTACATGACAGACATAACTGTTACCCAAATCAAAAGACTGGCACCTAACCGAAAATAATGTAAAACAACTAAATTACTAAATCCTATTACAGCAGTGAATCACTTGTGAGAGTGCCTTGTAAATTCTCTGAAAATACACTTGTGATTTGCAGCGCAACTTTGCTGAATAGACACGAAACACTGTACTGGCAAGGCCATGGTTGAAGAGAACGGAGTAGGTCCGATGCCCATCGGACCTACTTTAAGGTTCAACGAGCATGATGACCGTCCGATCTAATTTAAGATTTGTGCGCACGGAAATTGAAACAGACATGCATGAAATTTAAAGCGTTCCACACGAATTTTAAAGCAAATCGACGGTGATTAAACCCATTGAACCAGAGTAGGTCCGATGCCCATCGGACCTACACTCAAGTGATGGTTGAAACATGGCCGCTAGTACAGTAGACATGCACTGTGGAAACACCCACAAGCAAGGTAAGTCTTATGGTACTGTAACGCCTCTAAATACTGGTATGGTTAAATTTCTACAGAATCCAATTTAGAAAATAATAAAATGAATTAAATCAGAGATCAGCAATTAATAGAAATAAATACATAGCAGACGGTAAAAATTTAGGAGAAATAATGCTTCAATTTAGCCAAATTATATTAATAGATGTCGTAACCTGTTAAGCAAACTCAAATTGGAAAAGCCCAAATCTAAATTAAGCCCAATTTCCACCCATTTAACCTACCCCTCTCCTCTTTCTTTCCACAACCAACTCTCCTCTCTTCTTAACTGTAAGCCTCTTTCTCTCTTTCTCTCTCTCTCTCTCTCTTTTTGCCGCCCCCCTTCTCTCCTTGGCTGCCGCCGGCCACAAGCCCAGCCCCACCACACACCCGACAGCCCCCCTCCTCCCTTGGCCGCCGCTGCTGACCCGAAGAACCCCAGCCGAACCCCACCCCCTGCTCTCTCTCTCTACCCCGTCCTCTCCCTCTCCCTTCCCCTTGGCCGGCCGAACCCCCTCTCCTTTCCCTTGGCCGGCCGAACCCCAAAGAACCCTAGATCCGAAACCCATTAACCCTAGACCCGAAATCCTATGAACCAAAAACCTAAACCCAATAACCCAATACCCAAACCGAACCCCTTCCCTCTTAAAAACAATCTAATCAGTACAAGAATCAAGGTTATTACCCAATTTAGTTATACCAAATTGAATTAGTAGGAAGAATCGAGGGTGATGGTTTATTTTATTAAATTGAATTGTGGGAAATGAATTGAGAGTTATAAGTATTGTGAATTATATATTGGAATTGATGTGGATTTGATACTCGTGCTTGACCTTTAGATGACAATTGCCATAAAAACAAATAGAATTGTGAATAGGGTCATAGGACTAAGTCTTTCTTTTTATGGTTATCATGCGACATTAAGGGTGTTAAATTGAGTATAAATCCTTTAGATTAAGTAGAAATAAGAACCTAATCAAGCGTTTAAAAAAACTTAGGAGCAAACCGCGAGGTTCTAGGAGACGCTGAGAATACGCGAGATCCCGACACACGCTCAAACGAAGTCACTGAAAATACAGGTGCGGGTTCCTGGTCTTTTTACAAATAATACAAAAATGCATGGATTAAGGTAAGTAATCCTTTTTCAAAATCTGGTAGATAAACTGCATGTTGTGAATATCGAACATTCGTTTGATTTTGTTTAGAATTGCACGATAGGAATTCTTGATGCATGGAATTGAGTTGACAGGAATTGTGATTGTGAATTGGGAATGGGGAATGTGAATGAATTGTTTTCTTTAAATTAGGGCCGTCCGTGTGAGGCGGCTCAGCATGTATTTTGAAAATCAGACTGTCCGTGTGTGGCAGACCCCAGAGTGTGAGGTGTGAACAGAACGGGTCGTCCTTGTGTGGCGGTTCGCCGGATGGGTCCCCGCAATGGCCCATCTAGAGTGTGATTGAACGGGTCGTCCTTGTGTGGCGATTCGCCGGATTTCCATGTACGGGCATGGATTTCCAGAGTGTGGAATTTAAAAACCTTAAATGTGAATCAAAAAGGGGGGGGAATGAAAGTTGTTTTAAAATGATTGCATATCCGAATTGATAGGAAATTTGGGGGTAATTTTGAAAACTTTACTTTTATATTATTTGGGGTATTAAATGCATTGATTTGTAAAAACACCGGGCTGGAACTAAATCCCGCACTGAGAGATAGTTCGATCTCTCACCGTACCACCTTTTATGTGGGTTCCAGGAAATGAAGAAGGAGACATAGAGGAAGGCCGCGAGTGAGGAATTAGCGGAAGTTATTAAAGTAGCCACTATTTGTTTTAATTTACATTTGTATGAACAATATATTGTGTAGACATGGCGGTAACTGTTTGACTAGCCATGTCTGACATATTTTCCCTTTCTAATTGTTTGTGGACCCCATTTATTTTTAATATAAGTGGCTTGTTGGTTGTGTTATTGATAATGTATGTGATGTGCTTAACTCCTTGTGTCTGAATGCTCGGCGGGTTGTCCGGAGGTGTGACAACTTAGTTGGTATCAGAGCCAGCACATACAATATCAATAAACTTCCGCTAAGAGAGCGTTAGCAATAGGATGCGGCGTTAGATCATAGACCCAAACTATATGAGCTGAGCGTACCATTAGTAACAAATGTATATAATATTTAGTGACAGATTATGCTTTCGTAGTAACGGTACAACTTATTTTGAAGTATAACAAATATATTTTTTCTTGGAAGATTGAACCAATTAAATTTTGCAGTAGATAAGCAAAATAGATTCTTTTCTTAGATGGCAAATCAATTTAACGGACAGCCCACTTGGCTAAGGACGTTCTCAGCCACCGCAAGAGTCAAGGAAATGGTCGGATGGGTCGACTTGTCCGGAATCACTGCCAATACTGCAATCTCCGTCAATTGTCCTTACTCCGTCATCTCACCACACGTGGTGGAGGCTAGCGGATTCAGGGTGAAGAATACCGGAAGACGCCGTTTCTTCGCAGGGCTCGAACATAGTGTGGAAGAGCAATACTGTCCGGATCTTCATGTGAACACGCAGAATGGAAAATGGCGAGTGGACCCAATCGTGGCAGACACCGGAGGGTACGATATGGTCTTAGGAATGGACTGGCTCAAGGAGCACCACGTGCTGATAGACTGCGCGCACCGCAGCCTAGTGTTCTGGCCGCCCCACGAGCAACCAGTCAGAGCAGAAATGCGGAAAATATCGGGAAAGAAGAGCAAGCTCATCGGGGAAAAACCCCAGAAGGAAGAAGAAGACCCAGCTATAAGAGCGGAATGGGAAGCAGAACCATTCACAATGTCAGAAGTTCGGAACGACTGGACGTACCACGTTAGGAAAGACATACTCAAGGGATATTTTGAGACCGATTAGGGCACTTTAGGGAAAAGGAAACGATATAGTTATAACCCTCACATGTATCTTAAATTCTGTTGAATGATTTAAATTAGCAGTTATAATCTAAAGAAATTTAAAATTCGATTCGTAATCTTAAATTCCTCTTTAAATTGCGTCTATTTGCCTTGAGTTGAATAACCGTAAGTTTTACGATGAACTCTGTAACTAATAACAATACAATGTACATATATGTATAAAATTTGGAAGAATGAAAATCTCACATCAAACACCCTTTGCACAGCGAAATCAGAGATGGCGAAAGGGACCAGGACTAACACTAGCACGAACGACGCAGATGACGAAACTAGGAGTCCGCTCGAGAACCCTCAGCTGAATGCCCTACTGCAAGGACTAGAGCGGGTGACCAGGGTAGCCATGGAATATGAACAGCGACAGCCTAGAGAGGCCGACACGTTCTTTGAATACTACCGATCGTTCACCTCATTACGTCCCCCGACCTTCGATGGGACAGGTGACTTTGCCGCTGCAGAAAACTGGGTCGCAAATATCAAGGATAAACTTCAAATCTTGAGAGCCCCTGAGGAACATCGGGTAGAGCTAGCGACCCAATTACTGGAGGGTCGTGCTCGATTCTGGTGGCAGGAGGTGAAACGTGGGTGGGGTGAAACCGCCGATGCGAAGGGGTGGACTGAGTTCGAAAGCCAGTTCGAACGACGCTACATGGACACAATGTCAAGAGAGGCACTCCGACAACGGTTTACAAGTTTGAAACAGGGGAACAGCTTAGTGGCGGAGTATAACTCCAAGTTTGAGAACCTAATGAGGTATGCACCCGATATCGTAAAAGATGACTTCCGCCTCAGACAACAATACCTCGGGGGACTGAACCCCCGTCTTGCTCAGATCATTGACATTCCGGGAACCAACCAACTGTCGGACTTAATGTTAAGAGCAAGCACCGCGGAGTCATATGACGGTCGCATCAGCCAAGCCGGGGGATCGAGAAATGTGCGACCCAAGATAGATGAACCCATGAGACCGGCCCCGAACAGAAATAATTACGGGGATGCCCGGCCTAATTACCAGTCTAATCCAACACCCCCGTGCAACTACTGTGGCCGCAACCATGCATCTGATCAATGCAGTTTCCGTTTGGGAGTGTGTCACCGGTGTAACAAACCAGGACACTTCATCAAGGACTGCCCAGCTCCGCGAGGTTATTCCGGGCAGCAAGTGGGAAATGCGGGTCAACCTACACGAGCACCACTTGGCAGAGGGACCGGTAGCTACAACCCTCCCAGTAACAACCGCAGCGGGAACCAAGGAAACCAAAGGGTGGGAATGCATGCGCATGATCAGTGCAACCGTGAGATGGGATGGAACACCGACTAATGAAGAGTACGAAGGAGAAGACGTGTCCACTGATCTTCTGACTGGTATGTTTGAACTATCTGGAATTCCTGCTTTCGTACTTATAGACACGGGTTGTAGTCATTCAGTTATAGCAAAGGAGTGGGTAGAAAAACACGGTGTACCAACTCGAGACTCTGGTAAATTATTGAATATAAGTACCCCTGCCTTGCAATATACCACCCCAGAATCTCGGAGCGTAGGGTTAAAACTCCAAATAGCAGGGAGGGAATTCCCGATAAACCCCATAGTCTCTAAGACGGGTCTTTATGATCTAATGTTGGGTCTTGAGTGGCTCACTCGAAACGGCGTGACGGGTGACTGCCTGAAAGGGAGGATGGTCATTAACAGGCCAGGCCTCCATGACCTCTCTATTCGGCTCAGGAAACGAGGAGGCGGAACCCCGACAATATCTGCCAACCAAGCAAGGAGACTCATCGACAGCGGCAGTCCCGCCTTTATAGTCACCATAATGCAACTCGAGACGAAAAAACCCGAGATAACGTCAGTACCTATCGTCTCGGAGTATACCGATGTATTCCCGGAGGAGCTGCCAGGAATACCCCCTGATCGGGAAATCAAATTTCACATAGACATAATCCCTGGTACCCGTCCAATCTCTAAGGCCCCGTACCGGATGGCACCGGCAGAACTTAAGGAACTGAAGGTTCAGTTAGAAGAACTCTTAGAACTGGGATTCGTACGACCAAGCACATCGCCGTGGGGCGCACCAGTACTGTTCGTCAGGAAGAAGGACGGTAGTATGAGACTCTGCATCGACTACCGAGAGTTAAACAAGGTCACGATAAAAAACAAATACCCTCTCCCACGAATTGAAGACCTATTCGATCAACTCCAAGGTGCGGCCGTTTATTCCAAGATCGATCTGAGATCAGGGTACCATCAGTTGAAGATTCAACCTCAAGATGTAGAGAAGTCAGCATTCCGTACCCGTTACGGGCACTATGAATTCACTGTCATGCCATTTGGGTTAACCAATGCTCCTGCAGCATTCATGGATTTGATGAACCGAGTATTCCACGACTTACTTGATTGCTGCGTCATTGTTTTTATAGATGACATTCTGATTTATTCAAAGAAGGAAGAAGATCATGCCGAGGACCTACGTACAGTATTACAAAGATTACGGGAACACCAGTTGTACGCCAAATTCTCTAAGTGTGAATTTTGGATGAAAGAGGTTAAATTTTTGGGACATGTAGTGACGGGGGAAGGTATCCGGGTAGACCCAGATAAAATCAAAGCAGTGATAGAATGGACTCAACCCAAAAACGTAACAGATATACGCAGCTTCCTAGGGTTAGCGGGATACTACAGGCGCTTCGTTCCCGGATACTCAAAGACGGCCCGACCCATGACCCAGCTCCTACACAAAGGGACTACTTTCAAATGGACGGAGAGTCAAGAAGAGAGTTTCCAAACTTTGAAGAAACTACTAACTAGTGCCCCAGTATTAACATTGCCTAAACCAGACCAAGAGTTCACGGTGTATACCGACGCGTCAAGGAACGGCCTAGGATGTGTACTCATGCAAGACGGACGAGTAATTGCTTACGGGTCACGGCAATTGAAGAACCATGAACAGAACTACCCCACACACGACCTAGAATTGGCAGCAGTTATTTTTGCACTCAAGGCATGGAGACACTACCTCTATGGGGCGAAATGCCGAGTATTCACGGACCACCAAAGCTTAAAGTATGTGTTTACCCAGAAAGAATTGAACATGAGACAAAGGAGGTGGCTGGAACTGATGAAGGACTATGATTTGGACATACAGTACTTGGCCGGGAAGGCAAATGTGGTGGCAGACGCACTCAGTAGGAAAGGGGCGACAAATTTGGCAGAAGTCATAACCCAAGAGACAGAATTGATCAAGGAAATGCGACACATGAACTTGGGAGTGTGTATATCCACCAGCTGGATCCAAGAACAAACCGACACTAAGGGAACCGCGACGAATGTGGTACTCACCCTAGCAGCTATATCGGTACAACCGGAATTAAAGTCTCGAATACGGGACGCGGACCAAGGCGACGAGCAGCACCAAAGATACCGGGAATTAGCCCGTACCAATCCAACGTCGACCTTCAAGGAAAACGAGGATGGGCTCCTCTATTTCAACCAGCGGGTGTGTGTGCCAGAACAGGGGGGACTGAGAAGGGAAATTCTGCAAGAAGCCCACGAATCGGGATATACCATTCACCTGGGAGAGGTAAAGATGTATAAGGACCTTCGTACCCAATTTTGGTGGCCCAACATGAAGAAAGACGTGTCAGAATTCGTGGCTAGGTGCATCACCTGCCAACAAGTGAAAGCCGAACGGAGGAAGATAGCAGGATTGCTATATCCAAACTCCAGAGCACAAATGAAGTTCCAGATCATTACTATGGATTTCATCACTGGGTTACCGCGTACCCAAAAGAGGTATGACTCAATCTGGGTCATTGTAGACACACTAACCAAGGTAGCCCATTTTATACCCCTGCGAACCCCTACATCGGGTGGGGAATTAGCAGAATTATTTCTTCAATATCAGTTCAAATATCATGGAGTTCCTGAAACTATCATATCGGACCGGGATACGCGATTCACCTCGCATTTCTGGAAAAGCTTTCAGGAGGCAATGGGAACCCGACTCAATTTCAGTACCGCTCATCACCCTCAGACGGACGGCCAGTCGGAACGAACAATCCAAACCTTAGAGGACATGCTAAGGGCGTGTGCCATCAACTTTCAAGGGTCATGGGCTGATCATTTGACAATGGCCGAGTTCGCATACAACAATAGCTACCATGCCAGTATCGAAATGGCACCATCTGAAGCTTGGTGTGGGCATCGCTGGAAGACCCCCTTGTGGTGGGGAAACAACGGGGAACAACTGCCAACAGGGCCAGAAATGGTAAAAGATTGCGCGGATAGAACTCAACTGATTCTAAACCGACTAGACACTGCTCGAGACAGACAGAAAAAGTATGCAGACTTGAGGAGACGACCACTAGAGTTTGAAACCGGGGATCATGTTTGGTTGAAGGTCTCTCCAAGGAGGGGAGTGAGACGATTTGGCGTAGCAGGAAAACTGAGTCCTAGATATGTGGGGCCATTTGAAATTCTTAGAAGAATCGGACCACTTGCATACGAACTGGCGCTACCTCCAACCCTAGATAAGGTACATCCAGTCTTTCACGTGTCTCAACTACGAAAATATATCCAAGATCCCTCCCACATCCTCGACTTTTCAAATCTGGGACTAGATGAAACTTTAGTGTATGAAGAACGACCCATGAAAATACTGGACACCAAGGAAATAAGTCTCCGACGTAAGACCATTAGACAAGTATTGGTACAATGGGGACGTCACACCAACCGAGAAGCTACTTGGGAAATCGAAGAAACGATGCGTGCCACATACCCAGAACTGTTCGAAGAAATAGACGCCGAGGCTGTTCAGGGGACTGAACAGGATTTCCAAGGGGGGAAGGATGTAACGCCTCTAAATACTAGTATGGCTAAATTTCTACAGAATCCAATTTAGAAAATAATAAAATGAATTAAATCAGAGATCAGCAATTAATAGAAATAAATACATAGCAGACGGTAAAAATTTAGGAGAAATAATGCTTCAATTTAGCCAAATTATATTAATAGATGTCGTAACCTGTTAAGCAAACTCAAATTGGAAAAGCCCAAATCTAAATTAAGCCCAATTTCCACCCATTTAACCTACCCCTCTCCTCTTTCTTTCCACAACCAACTCTCATCTCTTCTTAACTGTAAGCCTCTTTCTCTGTTTCTCTGTTTCTCTCTTTCTTTTTGCCGCCCCCTTCTCTCCTTGGCTGCCGCCGGCCACAAGCCCAGCCCTACCACACACCCGACAGCCCCCCCTCCTCCCTTGGCCGCCGCTGCTGACCCGAAGAACCCCAGCCGAACCCCACCCCCTGCTCTCTCTCTCTACCCCGTCCTCTCCCTCTCCCTTCCCCTTGGCCGGCCGAACCCCCTCTCCCTTCCCTTGGCCGGCCGAACCCCAAAGAACCCTAGACCCGAAACCCATTAACCCTAGACCCGAAATCCTATGAACCAAAACCTAAACCCAATAACCCAATATCCAAACCGAACCCCTTCCCTCTTAAAATCAATCTAATCAGTACAAGAATCAAGGTTATTACCCAATTTAGTTATACCAAATTGAATTAGTAGGAAGAATCGAGGGTGGTGGTTTATTTTGTTAAATTGAATTGTGGGAAATGAATTGAGAGTTATAAGTATTGTGAATTATATATTGGAATTGAAGTGGATTAGATACTCGTGCTTGACCTTTAGATGACAATTGCCATAAATACAAATAGAAATTGTGAATAGGGTCATAGGACTAAGTCTTTCTTTTTATGGTTATCATGCGAGATTAAGGGTGTTAAATTGAGTATAAATCCTTTAGATTAAATAGAAATAAGAACCTAATCAAGCGTTTAAAAACTTAGGAGCAAACCGCGAGACTCTAGGAGACGCTGAGAATACGCGAGATCCCGACGCACGCTCAAACGAAGTCACTGAGAATACAGGTGCGGGTTCCTGGTCTTTTTACAAATAATACAAAAATGCATGGATTAAGGTAAGTAATCCTTTTTCAAAATCTGGTAGATAAACTGCATGTTGTGAATATCGAACATTCGTTTGATTTTGTTTAGAATTGCACGATAGAAATTCTTGATGCATGGAATTGAGTTGACAGGAATTGTGATTGTGAATTGGGAATGGGGAATGTGAATGAATTGTTTTCTTTAAATTAGGGCCGTCCGTGCGAGGCGGCTCAGTATGTGTTTTGAAAATCAGACTGTCCGTGTGTGGCAGACCCCAAAGTGTGAGTTGAACAGAACGGGTCGTCCTTGTGTGGCGGTTCGCCGGATGGGTTCCCGCAATGGCCCATCTAGAGTGTGATTGAACGGGTCGTCCTTGTGTGGCGATTCGCCGGATTTCCATGTACGGGCATGGATTTCCAGAGTGTGGAATTTAAAAACCTTAAATGTGAATCAAAAAGGGGCGGGAATGAAAGTTGTTTTTAAATGATTGCATATACGAATTGATAGGAAATTTGGGGGTAATTTTGAAAACTTTACTTTTATGTTATTTGGGGTATTAAATGCATTGATTTGTAAAAACACCCGGGCTGGAACTAAATCCCGCACTGAGAGATAGTTCGATCTCTCACCGTACCACCTTTTATGTGGGTTCCAGGAAATGAAGAATGAGACATAGAGGAAGGCCGCGAGTGAGGAATTAGCGGAAGTTATTAAAGTAGCCACTATTTGTTTTAATTTACATTTGTATGAACAATATATTGTGTAGACATGGCGGTAACTGTTTGACTAGCCATGTCTGACATATTTTTCCTTTCTATTTGTTTGTGGACCCCATTTATTTTTAATATAAGTGGCTTGTTGGTTGTGTTATTGATAATGTATGTGATGTGCTTAACGCCTTGCGTCTGAATGCGCGGCGGGTTGTCCGGGGGTGTGACAGGTACACATTCCCTCATTCTTTGACTAATCATCAGATGCTGCTGAAGCAAACTACAAAGTTCAGACATGTCAATCAGGAGGAGGAGACGACGAGACCTCTGATTGCTTCTCTCTGATTTGTGTCCCAAGACGCGTCAACTAAAATAGACTGACCATGGACAAATATCCTTCCCGGTACCGTAAAAGATTCCCTTCACTTTACGTTTTGAGTTAACTCCTGACGGAGGGGGCAGTATTATCGGGCTTTGAGATTCGTGCCAAGTTAAAAAGAACGGTACAGATCAAGTAATTGTAAAAGATTCCTTATTACGGTACCGGGGTGATCTGAATTCGACTGACCGAATTCCCTTGCCACAATTGTACTGGTTGCTGTCAGTTACTTCTGGGTCTTGGATTGGCGGCCACACTCACAGGTTATGCAAATTTGGATGTTTTATGTCTCGATCAGTTTTGTAATTTTCGTTGTTGTGTCACACAGAGGGACTTTAATCAGGAATCTTATGTCTTAGCTGCCCAGGCAAGATTACATCGTTTTCATTACGCATGGTACACTTATTCTCTGTTTAGATGAGCAAGAGCATGAATTATATTGTGCGGTTCCCACGCTTTATGCATTCTCTTTCTGTTCTCTGATTGGTTTATAGGCTCTGTTATATTAATGCTTTAGTGGGATTGTAATTTTTTTTTTTTGAAGAAATGGGATTGTAATTTTGTTTTTGCTGTAATCGGGTTGGTGTAATTTGAATTTTGTGGAAATGATTACAATTGGGCACATAAAAGAGAGAGGGAGTTACCAAAATTACAATTTCTCTTTTTTTCTACAAAAGTAACTTTCTTTGTTAATTTTTTCTTTATTGACTTTTGTATTAATATCCATTATTAATTATAAAATAATAATAATACCCACCTAAGTTGGGTTTTTTTAAAAATATCCAAACCGGCCATTTAATAGCCGGTTGAGAATAAAAATGAGAACTGGTCATTAAATGGCCGGTTGAGAAATTTTTTTTTTTTTGCTGTTTCAGACCCTATAAATACGCATTTTTCTCTCTTCTCCCTCTCACAACTCACTCAACTCACAGAAGAGAAAGAGAGGAAGAGGAAGAGAAAGAGAGAAAGAGAAGGCGATTTCGGAGGTGATTTTCCGTGGGCCAAAAGGATGAACAGTAGTAACCATAGGAGTGTATGGTTCTGGTTGTGTTGTATAATTTGACGCAACTGAATTTTGGTCAGAACTTCCAACCCCTGACTCTATCGGAACTCTCTTGACGTAGATTTATATTACAAAATTTCCAGTGGCTTTTAACCTCCCGTACATGCCTCTCCATGCAGCATCACTTAGTATCGTCACTCTGGTATAGGTCGGGGGTGTTCCATCGTTCACTCGGGTTGCCAATTTTAAGTTTCACCTTTCTCGATTATAACCGGTGCATTCGCAAATCATGGTTTTCAAATCCCAAAGTGAGATATCATCGGGAACCATGAATGAATTAACTGGCTCTTTGGAGTAATAAACCCCATATGTATTTGTAAGAAATTTTCCACCACAGTGTAATGAAATCATGGCCATGGCCAACAAACTACATTTTGGTAAATGATAAACAATTGTCAGGTTACTAATTTAAATGTATATGTTGCTGAAAAAAAAAAATTTAAATTAAAAATAAATAAATAAAAAATTACCTGAAATCGCTTCCGAAATCGCCTCAATCGCCTTCTCTTTCTCTCTTTTCCTCTCTTTCTCTTCTGTGAGTTGAGTGAGTTATGAGAGGGAGGAGAGAGAAAAATGGGTATTTATAGGGTCAGAAACAACTGGCTGGTTCTCATTTTTATTCTCAACCGGCCATTAAATGACCGGTTTGGGTATTTAAAAAAAACCCAGCTAAGGTGGACATTATTATTATTTTATAATTAATAATAGATATTTATAAAAATGACGGCATTAATTGCGAGAGAGAGCAAAAGGACAAAATCAATATTTAGAGAGAAAAATATCTCTCAGCTCTCAAAATTTCAAATGATGTTCTCAGTATAGCACTCCTCTTTTTTATTTTATGTGATAGTGACTAGGAGTAGGATATAACCGGATAGAAAACTCATATCGAAATTGAATTTTGAAATTCAAAAGTGGATATCGTAATTGATTTTCAGTATTAATAGTTTTTCTAAAAAATTAAGCAATCAAGTTGATTCTAGACTTTTTTATTTTTTATGATAATTAATAAAAAAAATTCAAAAAGAAAGATGTTATCTTTTTTCGGATCCAAATCTGCTTCTTTCTTTCTTTCTAGAAACTCCTCTCAAAAAAAAAAAAAAAACGTATTTGGATCGTTTTTCCAATTTTAAGAAAGATCAAAAGCCAACAGTTGCAGTTAATAAGTACCAAGTCACAATAACCAGAGTGATCAAATTATGGATATCATCCAAAATTGAGAATTATTTTGGATCTACTAGTAGGTATTCATTAAAAGATATGTTTGGTTGTAAAATAAGAATAGTTAGAATAGCAAAATTAAGAATAACTATTGTTTGTCTTATTATAATAGCTAAATCTCAAAATTCTTGAGAATAGTCTATTCTAATAAGACAAAAATTTTGGACTCACTATTCTATTTATTTTAACCCAACTAAACACCGAATAGGCTATTCCGAATAGCCTAACCTCAAGAATAACATATTCTCAATCCAACCAAACATACCCTTAGTAGTATGATATCTTGATGTAACATGAAAGACAAGAAAATTATGTGCTATGACAGAAATCTGATTCAGTAACGCAAATGGAACAGAGGAGGGTTCCAATTAATGCCTCATGTTTTTCATACCTCATCATACTTCATATTTTATATTTTCATGTTTAAAGTCTAAATTATCGATCTGAACCGTTCAACATGATATCCACACTAAAATATGATAAAATTTTATAATTTTTGAAAAAAATTATTATTTTTTAAGATAGATAGAAAATCACTGTTTTTAATGGTCCAAAAACAGTAATTTTGTATCTATCTTAAAAAGTAGTAAAAAAATCCAAAAATTATAAAATTTCATTCCAAGTATATTTTTGTATGGATATCATGTTGAGTGGTTCGGATCAACAGTTTAGACTTTAAAAATAATGATATAAAATATGAGATACGATGAGGTATGAAGAGCATGAGGTATTGGAACCCTCCTCAAAGGATAAAATATGAGATATGATCAAATGAAAATTAGTATTATAAGAGTTGCTGTCAAGAACTCAATCATGAGAACTATAAGATTACATTAGTATGCCTAAGACTGTTTCAGAACATAATGTATAAAGAAAAAGAAAATCAAATAAAATGTGAGAATGACAGCATAAAGAAGTCACATCCTCTGTATTCCGATTTGGAAATGAAAATCGATGAAAAAAATTTGCCGAAGTGATACCGAAATTTTTATTAATATCCAAAAAAAATAATAAATTTTGAATTCCACACTCTGTTTGACAAGATTTCCAAAAATGTCCAAATCGCAATTTTATTTCACGGTTTTGGACCAACTTTCCGCAAATTAAATCCACAATTATAGCCCCTCCAAAACCGCACAGCAAATTCACGGTTTCGGAAAACTGAAAAAAAAATTTGCGGTTTCGTTTTAGGTTTTTGATATTAAAAAAATTACTCAAACTATGAATTTAATCCACGGCAGAGAATTCAATTCATCAATTGTCAAACCAGTTATTATTTTTTTTAAATAGAAGGACCACAATATTTTTTGTATTTATCTAGAAGTGACTTTTAAACCGGGATCAATAGCTCAAATTCAAAATATTTTTTTTTCCAATAACACAAAGCAATATTTTAATTTTTCTTACAACTGCAAAAAATCCGGTCTAAAAAATATTGATCCGGGTTATTTGTCGCAGTCGTTCTATTAATTCAAATTATATAGTATTCCATCTATTTTTAAAAAAATATATAAAATATTTCTAATAGTTTAATACAAAACATAAATAAATTATAACATTTTCTGTTTAATTAAACAAATAAGCAGAAAAATCTAAAACCGTGAATTTAATTCATAGTTTCATGAAAAAAAAATCTTCCACAATTTTAATTTCTGGTTTTACGAGGATTTGTTATGCGGTTTTAAGAGGACTAAAACCTTAAACTAAATTTTTGGGACCTAAAATCATAAATTAAAACTGCAGTTTGGGTATTTTTCAAAATCTTATCAAATAGGATGTAGAATTTGAAAAAAAAAAAATTTGATATTAATAAAAATTTCGGAAGTGATACAACAAATTTACATCTGCTTCCTTCGCCTTTCCTTTCTGATTTTATCATTCTGGAGTAAGTAACCGAATGCGGTCAGAGTCCGCATCCGCCAAGATACCTGATGTGCAATATATATGAATGGACCAACCGGGCCAAACTCAATCCAAAGCCTATATAAACTATAGGGGTCTGTTTTGAGATTCGTGCTAGATTAAAAGAACGGTTCAGATTTATATATTGCGCCTATAGAAACTACATAGGGGTCTGTTGTAGGGCGGGGCAATATTGCTCAAACTCGTAACTCGCTCATAATTCGTTCATTTATAGTTCGCTTTAATTCGCTCATTTACAACTCGAGTCAGTTCTAACTCGAGTTGGCTGACTCGTTTAATAAATGAGCTGAGTTTGAGCTTACCCCAACTCGCTCATTTATAACTCGAATTACATAGCATTGGTCACAATAAATTCCAAAAATATTTTTTGTTAAGTTGTTGTATGAAAAATTGCTGGTACTTATGTACTAAGTTGTTGTATGAAAAAATATTTGTACTTATGTACTATTGCTGTATAAAAAAATTACTGGACACTGATAAATTCTTTTACTAGTAGTATAAAATTAACCGGTTAAATGAGTTATAAACGAGTTGTGAGCCAACTCGAGTTGATAACGAGCTGAGTTCGAGTTGGCTCTACAACTCGTTATTACCATCCCCACTTGAGTTGACTCGCTCATTTATTTAATGAGCTGAGTTCGAGTTGGAGGTAATTCGTTCAAACTCGGCTCATTTACCGTCCTAGTCTGTTGTGATTCTTGTTTAAATGTTGAAAAAGAATGTTGTTAACTGAAAAAAAAAAAAAAAAAAAAACCAGACTTTTTTTTTGTGTGGAAGCATCTAGCGAAGAGTAAGAGAATGAAAAGTCGGTTTTTCGCTTTCCATATGTCACAAAACTTAAATTCCGTGGTTTCTCTGAATCAGACAATTCACAAAATTCATTGTCACCAAACCTCGCAAAAGCCCCGGTCCAAAATTCCACTAATTTGTGTCACAACCCCAAAGACTTGAAATTTGAAAAGCTTCCTGTTTGGTCCCCAATGCGCTCCCCGACTAGAATTTTCACCAGATACAACTGAAAGCGGTGCCAACAAATCAATGATGAACTTTGTTGATTAATGTTAGTCTCAAATTGTCGCTTGGAAAGTGACAAGAAATGAGCGGTGAAAGCATCAATTTGATGAATGCACGCCATCCAAAAGGCTCGCTCGCTATCAATTTAAGTGTCATATGCAGATTTGGTTCTCTTCGTTTAGTACGGGACAAAATGGAGAATTCTATGAGGGATATTTTCAATTTATAATTTATATCTGAAGGTATCGGATATGCTTAAATAATGTCTCTATCTAATATCTGGACTTGAAGAATTTGTTTTTGAGCCTCGCTGTATTATGAATTTTGGCGTGCTAGAAATACAAATATGAGTAGAACTATGGGAGAACGGAGTAGGTCCGATGCTCATCGGACCTACTTTTAGGTTCAACGAGCACGATGACCATCCGATCTAATTTAACATTTGTGCGCACGAATATTGAAACAAACACGCATGAATTTTAAAGCATTCCGTACGAATCTTAAAGAAAATTGACGGTGATTAAACCCATCGGACCTACTCTCAAGTGGAACTATGGTGTTCTCAAGTTTATTAAGGTTTTCTGTGAACTTAATTCTAAAATCTACTGAATTGGTTTTAGATAGTGAATTTAAAATTCATGTATCTTAAGAGTGATGTGTCTATATGTAAAATTTTTAAACTTTTGAATTAATTTAGTATAAAGTCTATCGGTTAAAATTAGAAGGTTTATAAATTAATTTTAGTGCATTTATTTTTTGAACATTTTTTTACCACTTAACTCTATACAAAATTAGTTCGAAAATTTAAAATTTTCACATATAAACACATTACTCATAAGGTAGATGGATTTCAACGTTTTGGATTCATCGTTCGAAATCAATTTAATAGATTTTAAAGTTGAGTTCACAAATAGATGTTTCACACTTAATTAAAAGGTTTCAAATAACGAATTTAAAATTTATGTATCTTAAGAGTGATGTGTCTATATGTAAAACTTTTAAACTTTTGAATTAATTTAGTATAACGTCTATCTATCGGTCAAAATTAGAAGGTTTATAAATTAATTTTAATGTATTTATTTTTTGAACGTTTTTTTACCACTTGACTCCATACAAAATTAATTTGAAAATTTAAAATTTTCACATACAAACACATTACTCATAAGGTAGATGAATTTCAACGTTTTGAATTCATCGTTCGAAATCAATTTAATAGATTTTAAAGTTGAGTTCACAAATAGATGTTTCACACTTAATTAAAAGGTTTCAAATAGCGAATTTAAAATTTGTGTATCTTAAGAGTGTTGTGTCTATATGTGAAACTTTTAAACTTTTGAATTAATTTAGTATAACGTCTATCGGTCAAAATTAGAAGGTTTATAAATTAATTTTAATACATTTATTTTTGGAATGTTTTTTTATCACTTGACTCCATACAAAATTAGTTTGAAAATTTAAAATTTTCACATATAAACACATTACTCATAAGGTAGATGGATTTCAACGTTTTGGATTCATCGTTCGAAATCAATTTAATAGATTTTAAAGTTGAGTTCACAAATAGATGTTTCACACTTAATTAAAAGGTTTCAAATAGCGAATTTAAAATTTATGTATCTTAAGAGTGATGTGTCTATATCAATGTTTTAAAAAGCGTTTATAGCGTCATAGCGGGAATGCTACAAAAAAAGCTATAGCGAATAGCGTAGCTATAGCGGAAGCTATTCCAAATAGCGTTTTTTTTTTTTTTACAAAAATTATATTATATATTTATACTATATATTAACATTATCTAAAGTTTCATAGAACAATAAATAACATGAAATTAATTAAGAAATTATAATATTCATATTGAACTAGTACAAAAGTCCATGGTTCAAAATATCCATAATAATATCATAAACTATCGATCTTTTTCTATACAAAATATCTTAAGCATCATGATTCATTCTATTTTTTTTTCTATACAAAATAAATTTTATGGATCTTTATTTAAGTCCATATAAATTGTCTAAAAAAGCCCAATTTGCATAGCGCGCAAATAGCGCGCTACACGCTATGCGCTATAGCGGACCGCTATTACTGCTATAGCGGCCGTAGCGCAATTAGCGTATTTTCATGCCATAGCTTAGCGTTTAGGGTCCAAAAACGCTATAGCGGCGCTATAGCGCCGCTATTTAGAACACTGGTCTATATGTAAAACTTTTAAACTTTTGAATTAATTTAGTATAACGTCTGTCTATCGATTAAAATTAGAAGGTTTATAAATTAATTTTAATGCATTTATTTTTTGGACGTTTTTTTACCACTTGATTCCATACAAAATTAGTTCGAAAAATTTAAATTTTCACGTATAAACACATTACTCATAAGGTAGATGGATTTCAACGTTTTGGATTCATCGTTCGAAATCAATTTAATAGATTTTAAAGTTGAGTTCACAAATAGATGTTTCACACTTAATTAAAAGGTTTCAAATAGCGAATTTAAAATTCATGTATCTTAAGAGTGATGTGTCTGTATGTAAAACTTTTAAACTTTTGAATTAATATAGTATAAAGTCTATCGGTCAAAATTAGAAGGTTTATAAATTAATTTTAATGTATTTATTTTTTAAACGTTTTTTTTTACCACTTGACTCCATACAAAATTAGTTCGAAAATTTAAAATTTTCACATATAAACACATTACTAATAAGGTAGATGGATTTCAACGTTTTGGTCAAATGACATTAAATATCTGGTCAAACACATTATTCATCTAATATCTGGTCAAACACGTTATTCATCTAATATTTGGTCAAATGACATTAAATATCCACTATTACAAATTTTAAGTCATGTGATGAACAGTGAAATTCACAATAAAATTTATCATTTGTAACGTGTATAAATTTATAATAGATGATTGAATTCTAATTTTTTTTAAGATGGAAAGATGAAAATCTAACCTATCAACTTTCATTTAATTGTCCATAAAGAATTTTCATTCGGATTTTGAATCCACGACTTCACACACACCCGAAATTTTTGTTAATACTCCAAAAAGAAATAAAAAATTTAATATTCTGCATCCAAATTCGGAAAAATTCTAATTTTGCTCAATCCGGAGAATAATTCTCCGGATCCAGGCTTAGTTTTTGGAAAATTATTCTCCGGATTCAGAGGTTTACTTTCCGGAAAATTATTCTTCGGATTTGGGGTTCCGGATATGAATTATTCTCCGGAGGTTTTTTATATTTTTTATATTTTTTAATTAAACGGAAAATATTATGATTTTTTTTGTGTATTGAAATATTAGAAATATATTATATATTTCTTTGAAAATAGATGAAATACTATATAATTTGATTTATTAGAAAGACTGCGACAAATAACCCGGACTAACATTTTTCAGCCGGATTTTTTGCGGTTGTAAGAAAAATTAAACTATTTCTTTGTGTGTTATTGAAAAAAATAAAATATTTTGAATCTGAGATATTGGTTCTGGTTCAAAAGTCACTTCTGGTAAATACAAAAATATCATGGTCTTTCTATTTTTGAAAAAAATGAGAATTTGCTCCAACACGAAATGATTTCATATCAATTTTTTTTTAAAATAGATACAATATCTTAGAATTTAAATGTACTAGAAGGAGCACAATATTTTCTTTATTTACTTAGAAGTGACTTTTGAACCAGAATCAATAACTCAGTCCAAAAATTTTCTTTTCAATAACACACAAAGAAATATTTTAATTTTTCTTACAACTGCAAAAAATCTGGCCTAAAAAATGTTGATCCGGAGTATTCGTCGCAGTCTTTCTAATAAATCTAATTATATAGTATTTCATCTATTTTCAAAAAAATATATAAAATATTTCTAATATTTTAATAAAAATAAATAAATCATAACATATTCTGTTTAATTTTAAAAAAACTCAAATCCGGATAATAATTGTCCGGAAAGTGAAACTTTAGATCCCAAGAATTATTCTCCGAAAGTAAGCCCGGATCTGGAGAATAATTTTCCGGAAAGTGAACTTTAGATCCGAAGAATTATTCTCCAAAAAGTAAGCCCGGATCTGAATTATTCTCTGAAAACAGATGCAGATTGTTAAATTTTGAATTTTTTTAAATATTAATATAAATTTCGGCACACACAGTGTTACTCTCTGCTACTAGATCAAATATTAGTTTTTGGTTGGATTCCAAAATTGTAAGTTATCTTCTGCGAATGTTAAAATTGTTAAATTGATGGATTTAGTAGTTTAATTGAAATTAATGACCACTTAATTATAGCCCACGGCTATTACCAATTCACGCAAAATTAAAATTGTGCACGACTCTTTTTGGCTGCCTGCCCACCTGTGACCTGTCCATGCGAATTCACATCACCGCCGGTACCGTAATAGAGAATCTTTTACAATTACTTGACCTAGACCGTTCTTTTTAACTTGGCACGAATCTCAAAGCTCAATAATACTGCCTCCTCTGTCAGTCCGAATCCCAAACCGGCTGGGAATTAATCTCAAACCGTAAAGTGAAGGGAATCTTTTACAGTACCGGAGAGAATATGGATCCCTGTCCATGCCCGGAGTCTTCTAAGTTGGAAGAATTTTCAACGTGCATTTTAAATTTTCACGCAAAGTAATTCCGTAATTTAGTTCGGGTTAAGGTCCAAGAATATTCTAGGCTCGAATCTAGAATATTCCATCTGGCCTAATTTAATTTGGAGATCAAAGCACGGTTGTAATTATCTATGCCTGTACCAGCAAAGAACCGTATTGTGGGCCTCACGTGCCAATTGCTTCAATGCAAATGGCTAACAAATCATTAAATTAAAGAATTGTTAACGAATCAGATATCGATACGCTACCTGGCGTATCCGTTATCATCTGATACGGTCTCTGATACGCGTTGACACGCAGGGATACAATTGTCTCTGTCTGGATACGCACCAGATACGTCAGAACAGTGACTGCGCCAGTCCAGTAGACCCGTGAACTGCGCTTGAATCTAGCGTTAAAATGTATTTTCTAGCGTTGTGCAAGAATCGAATCCAGATCAATTGGTTCAGCAACATAACCCCTTACCACTACGCCAACTCACTTTTGTTATTAAAATAGAGTAGCTATGTTATTTAATCTATACTTAGGTTATTGTATCATCTCCCATTCAAAATTGTTAATATTTAATTTATATAATATAATATAATTTTGAATTAATAATATTATTAAAATAATAAAAAATAATGCATATAATAGACATATGATACCTATAATTTTTAATTATAGAAATTATACCCGTATCCATACAATATAGTTAAAAACACTACATGTAAAAAAGCAATGAATTGCATTGGTCAAGTACGGTCGAGTTCCCATGTGCACACGTGTCACGTCTAGGATATTTTATTTGAACACATGAGGTTGCGCACTATTACTAGTCTAAAGTCTAAACTCTAAAGAAACGTGGAGAAACAGGCTCTCATTTGGTCATGCATCATTAATGGACACACAATGCGCTGTCACAAATGACCAGAATTATTTAATTGCACGAGGTAGGCCTACCAAATAATAGGCTTCTTCAATCATACGCACAGCGCCCTCAATCAAATATCCCTGTGAATTATAATGGACAAGTATCCTCTCCAATACTGTAAAAAATTCTCTTCACTTTACCGTTTGAGATTAACTCCCGACCGCTTTGAATTCGGGCTAACACAGGAACAGTATTATTGGGCTTTGAGATTCGTGCCAAGTTAAAAAGAATGGTCAAGATCCAGTAATTGTAAATGATTCCTATTACGGTACCGTAGGAGATCTGAATTCGTATTATAATGTGTGCAGCTCTATTTTCTCCAATGGCGCCTGCCCGCCTGCCCTGTGATTTGCATGCTAAATTTCCGAACATCGTTTTGAATAAATAAATAAACGAGGAGGGTTAAAAACCCTCATGTCTTTGATATTGAATTGTTTCTTATATTCTTTATTTTTGTTTTTCTAAGTTTAAATAGTTGACATATAAAAATGTGTTTGGAGATTAAATTTTATATTTTTTGAATTTTTTTTATTATATTTTTAAATTAGTAAAAAATCATTGTTTCTGGATCATTCAAAATAGTGATTCTGTACCTATCTAAAAAGATAATATTTTTAAATATAAAATTTGGTCTCCAAGCACATTTTAATATGGAGATCATATTGATCGGTTCGGATCGACTTTGGACTTTAAAAATATAGATAAAAGATGTGGGACACAATGAGACATGAAAGATACGAGACATTTAAAGCCTCCTCTAAATAAATATATGCTGAAAGAACAACAATATGAAAATAATATAATTTTTATAAAATATTAGTATTTTTCGGATTTTTTTTGACATAAATAAATATACATTAATTAAAGACACACGTAATAATAACTGAAGAGCACAAATAGATATGTAGTTTTGTTTCAGAATATAATAGTGCATAATAAGCACATTAAACACATAATTTTAATATAAGAAAAAAGAGCATGATATAGGAATAGGAGTTATCCCATCAAAAAATGAGGAGAGAGAAACTGGATCATGGACTTTGATTTTTCAGAGAATTTAATCTTTACAATATACAAATGAGGTGAGCTTACCTATAAGGCTATAACATCTTCAGTGGTACAACCACGAGCACTGTAAAATGACTTTACATCCCCTTAAATATCTTAGATACTTAGATCATTTCCACTAAATTTCAAAACTGACGTGAGCCTTGAAAAATTATTCATACTATAGTGCAACCAGTTAGCATAGTAGCCGACATTTTTATTAATATCCAAAGTTTAATAAAAATTAATTAATATACCCATATCCCCTTAGTATTTATAAAAATATTCCTATTGGCCATTTTCTGACCGGTACCTTATTTATTTGCTTACCGGCCATTAATTACTTAAAATTATGTTAGAGGAATTTTGCGTATTTCAGTATAATTATTATAATTTTGTGTATTTTAGTATAATTAGCGAAATTAACGTAATTTAGCGTAATTTAACATAATTTCAAGTAATTTAGCGTATTTTAGTATAAATATGCTAATTATACATCAAAAGAAGTAATATAACAAATAATTTAAACTCGTAAGGGTACCGGCCAGAAAATCTGGCGGTAGGAGTATTTTTATAAATAGTCAGAGAATCTGAGTATATTAATTAATTTCTATTAAACTTTGGATATTAATAAAAATGCGGGGCATAGTAGGCTGTGCTCAAACTGTACCGCATGACTTGGTTTTATCACATTATCACATGTTTAATATTTGATAATATTAAATATACCGTCACGTCAAGGGGCCCAACAAACCCCCTCACAAGTAAAAAATAATTACATTATTTTAAGGAGGGGAATTTCAACACCATCTGAATAATGATCGTGTAACTCCCAACACGTTTATCTCTGAAATTTATATTTCAAAATTAATCATACAATATATGAATCGAGTAGAACTAGAGTTCATCAAATCTCTTTGTCAACTCAACTCTAAAACATATCAGATTGATTTCAAATGACGAATATGAACCGTTGAAATTCATCTACCTTACGAGTGATGCGTCTACATGCCAAACTTTTAAACTTTCAAATTATTTAGTATAAAGTCAAACGGTCAAAATTAGAAGTTTTATAAATTAATTTTAATATATTTATTTTTAACATTTTTTTACTACTTGACTCTGTACAAAATTAATTCGAAAATTTAATTTTTTTGCATATAGACGCATCACTCGTAAAATAGACGGGTTTCAACAGTTCAGATTCATCATTTGAAATCAATCCGATAAGTTTTAAAGTTGAGTTCACAGAGTATCTTTATGAACTTAGGAACACCCTAATTCTAGTCCAATATATGACATATGTTGTCTAAAAAAGTAATACACAAAGAGAAGAATTTTAATGTCATTTCATCAACAATTTCACTTTTTTTATTACTTGTTTATTTTACTGTAATTTTATGAATATAATGTATAAGAGCATCTTCATCCCACTTGTAAAAGGAATTGCAAATATTAATATTAATACGAAAATTACAATTTGCAATTCATAGATATAGAGTAATTGTTAATTTAGTAATCTTGCTAAAATTGACACATCACAATTTACAATTGCTGAAAAGTGTTAATTCAATGATACACAAGAATAATTTGTAAAGACATAAGAAGCTTAAAATGTTTAATATGTCTCACAAATTGGAAATAAAATGTATTAACATGACTATTCCAACGCTAGACTAAGATATACATTTAATGCTTTAAAATGAATATAGAAACATAAAAATTAAACGTTTGATTTTGGCAGAATATGTTAGAATTAAGATCAACATATTGGGCCAGAATATGTTAGAATTAGAGCATATAACATTCCTGAAACTCTTAGAGTTTCTAAATAACTATTAACTGCTTTTAAGAAATTATAGACTCTGAAGTTTCTAAATGTTCACATTCCTGAAACTAATTTTAGAGTTTCTAATAAGCCACATCATCAGTAAATTAAAATTGATAAGCTACATCAGCAGTAAATTAAACTAATTTTTAGCGAATACAGGCCAATCTTTTGCCACGTCAGAGTTTATAAATGATTTCTTAATAAAAAATTATTGAGCAAAGTTGCTAAATAAAAAATCCATCTACATTTCTGAAACTGGTTTAGCCAGTTTCGCAACTGCCACGTCAGATTAGAAACTCTAATAGTTTCAGGGATGCATATGCTCTTAGGATTCCATTAGTTTTAATTTTGATATTGTTTTTTAAACTTATAGGTGTCACAAGTTGGGAGAGGCGTAACAGCCATCACACTAAACGCTCGTGCGCTCTGACATACTGAGCAGGAAAGAAAAAACGAAAAAACAGTCTCGAAAGAAAACGCCACACCAACGGTCACAAAATTAGCGATACCCCAATCTGGCAATCTCTCCCCTTTCCTTTCTTCCAATCTACACCATTCCCTCGTGGCTTCAAAGCGGATTGACAGAGAGAGAGGGAGAGAGAGAGGAGAGATTGAGATAGATAGATAGATAGATAGTTACGAAAGCGACTTAGAGTAACGCAACCAAACACAAGCGCGCTAATTTACACAACCACACTACACCCCCACATAGAGAGAGCAAGAGAGAGCTCCATTGATAGCTAGAAGCAAATTGAAAGAGCGAAATTCCATCAGATATGGGCGCCATCGACCCAGTACGAACTCCTCTCTCTTTCTCTCAATTCTTAGAGCAACCACTATCGTCTTTCTTCTCCTTCATTCTAATCACTTTAATTATTTGCAGTCAACAGAGGCGGAAGCAGGAAAGGAAGAAAAGAGATCAGCTGTAGTAGAAAAAGAGGAGAAGAAAACCCGAGATATTGAACAAACAGAAAGGAAAGATGGAGACCTTCAAGGAGAAAAGGAGGTTGTGGTGGTGGCGGCGGACCCCACGGTACAGACTCAGAGCGATACCACGAGGGCGTCCCGTCTCCAGACTCAGCGTGCGGTGCCTCCAATTCATGTGGTCACGCAACATGGTACCGGGCCTGTAGCTGTGCCTGTTCCTGTCCCCGTACCGGTCGGCTCTACCCCACCCCAGGTACTTATTATTTTCTTAAATAATTTTGAAGTAAAATAATCCCACAATCATTGCGGTTGTCAGGGGCGGAGTCAGATTTTCAGACTATGGGAGTTAAACGTGAATGGAGGTCAAGTATATAAAATCTTTTTTTCTACTACGAATGGAGTCAATTTCACACTATCTATAATATTTTACTTTAATCTATATTAAAATAGAGTACAAATAAAAAAAAAATTCAAAAAGAATGGGGGTCAACCCCATTCATTGTATGTGGCTCCGCCTCTGGCGGTTGTCTATTACACTATTTGTCGTACCGGTACCGGTACCGGTAACCGTCGCACCTAGTAAATCCCAGTTATTTAATTGTCAGTTGACGGCTTGACGCCAGTCCTAGTGGGATTATTCTTTCCACCTTCTTGTCACTTTCCATTTTTTTTTGGAAGTTTATAAATACCCGGACTTGAAAAGTTTGCAAAAGTGACCCTGTCTTTCTAGCCTTGCTGTCATGCTGTGTGAAAAGTACCTTTCAAGTATTGATAGATGATAATCCTTTTAAATAATGTTTTAATGAAAATGAAGATAGTACTCTGAACATTGTACTTGGCATATCATATATCAATATGCAAAAGTTGAGATAGCTTGCTGCATATTGATTTGGTTCTACACGAGATCAGCAAATCTTACCAACAGGCAACAGCTTCTTTGGTTGGAAATTAATAAAACAAAGAAAAACAGTCTATTTAACTTTATTGGTAGCTTTGTCTTTCTTCGTTCTTAAAATTGTACATTGAAATTTATGAGGATACTAATTATGGGGATACTTTTGAACACCAAAAGAAGCTAATTTCCGTGATACATTGATATTCTGTGCAAATTTCTGAACCACCTAACCTGTGTAGTCTCTTTACTGTTAACTTGGTTTACAAAAGAAAGAAAGAAAACAGAGATACAGACTGTTCACCACTATAGTCTGTCCAGTAGCTAACTTTTGTGTATTCTAAGTTGCAAAAAAAAAAAAAAAAAAAAAAAAACTTTTGTATATTCCTAGTGGATTAATTACTTTTACCTAGTTTATATACTAGCTGTCATTTTTTTTTTTTCATTCAATACAATTCTTATGTCTTGTTCCTTTTGTCTCTCTTGGATAAAATTGATCGATCGATTGGTTTTACGTACAACAATCATGCCACACACTCCTCTAGCTTACTCTTCTAGAGAGAGAGAATCTTCTCTTTTGATCAGTAGTAAAACCATACTTGAGCCTTTTTTCCCTCAACCGCAAAACGAAACCAATTAGCAAATTTTATGTTACAAAATTACTTCAGATAATAATTTTAAGAACATATATGCTGTTGTAGCATATTGTTTGCACCAGAAAAGAGTGTAAAAGCAAATTGATTCACACATGCAGATAATGACAGTTTTCCCTTCATCCTTTGTATACAATATGCCTTGTTTACTTTATATGTAAAGTAAGTGTTTGCCCTTGTATACAGTATGCCTTCTGTTTCCGAATATACCTCTTGGCAATTAGACAATTTTTTATGTTGTACCATTAGCCTTCATAGTCATACTTTATACCTTTTGTTTGTTGAAGATTTCTTCTCTTTTACTGAGGTGATCCTTTGCAGATAATGATTGTTATTGTCAGGTTACATGACAAACATGTCTAACCAACAACCACGTAAATTCAGGTTTCCTCTCTAAATTCGAGGAACTACACAAATAAAATCTCCCTGTTTGTCTTCCTCCTCCATTTTGCGGCAGCAGCAGTAGGTGTGTGTTTTTTTGTATACAAAAGCATTGAAGGAGCAGTCGAGCCCCATACTCACCGAGCCAAAAGGGACAAACGTCTACTGCAGTACTGGGTCCCACCTATCGAATCTGCTGTGCTGCTCAGCATAATCTTGGCTTTCTCATGGCAGAAGGCTGTTCGCACCAAGCCGGAATTTATGGTCACTTTCATCCTCTGGTCTAGCTTCGGTAATATTTATTTCTTGATTTGTGAACTCTGGACCGATAACTTAAATAATTAGTTTGTATAAAAGTCCTAAATTAATTCATTCATTAACATTTATTGGTGTAGAATCAATTAATGTATCAGTATAACTAATAAGTGCTATAAAAGGTGCAATAGTAATGGCTATATTATGATGTATAAAATATTTATTAAACATGGTGTTTTGTCTTTTGACATTGTATTGTGTTTTTCAACCTTTAATCATATATAGTTGCAAATTTTGATGTCCTTGTAATGTAGCTTTGTAAATTGTGAATCATTTCCTAAATCACCCATGTTTTGGTTAAACAGTAATAACAATGGCAGCCGGGGTCATGCTCATCTGCTTCTCGCTCCCGGCCACTGTTGGCATAGGCGCAGCCCTAATCCTCTTTTCCATCGGCTCTGGTTTATATGCATGCTGGGTTACGCGCCGCATCGCCTTCACTGGCAAGATTTTCAAACAATCAATGATTCCTGTTTCCAAATTCAAAGGCCTAAATGGTCCTGCGTACCTCATGGTCAGCCTAGGTTTCATTTGGATGCTTCTCTGGTGCCTGGCCGTGATAGGCGCATTGGATTTCTACTACCCTCCTCTGACCATAATTTATCTCGTGCTAAGCCTTGCATGGACAGCCGAGGTTATGCGAAATGTAACGAACCTGACAGTTAGCCGTGTTATTGCTTTGTATTACCTAAGAGGGATGCAGTGCAGCACACAGTTCAGTTTCCAACGGGCTATTTCTCTTAATTTGGGAAGTGCGTGTTTAGGATCTTTAGTCGTGCCTTCAATTGAGGCGCTTAGGATTTTAGCACGGGGGCTTAATTTGTTGGAAGGGGAGGACGAGTTCATGTTCTCTTGCGCGCATTGCTGTCTACATGTGATGGAGTCAGTTTTCAATTATGGCAACAGCTGGGCCTTTGTCCATGTAAGCTTTTGTGCACCGTTGATTTGTCTAATGTTAATTACCAATTACCAATTTGGTTTCATTGTAAGAATATAAATACAAAACCCCCTAGCCCTTCAGCAGCATTTTGATTGACAGTTTGCGGCATGGGGAATTGGTAGGAAGCTTCAGGCGCAGAATAAGCTCATTTAATGCCGTAGCTTTGTATTGTTTCTAACATTTTTGTTGCTCATAATTTATTTCTTACGTTAGATAGCGGCATATGGAAAAGGTTTTGTGGCGGCGTCAATAAGCACATGGCGGCAGTTCCAGCAGCAGGGAATGGAGGAGTTGGTCGACTCTGACATCACTAGCTCTGTTTGTTTTCTGACCGGGGTCTCAAGTGGGGCCCTCTGTGTGATTCTTTCCGCTTCATGGACCTTCGTAACGTACAAGCATTACACTGCTACTGTTTCACTCATAGCCTTCTTCATTGGATATCTCATGGTATGATTTTGTCTCTGCTTCTTCTATTATTGCAAAGTTATAATTTATTTTACTTTTTATTTGATAACAGAGTATATCTTTTTGTACATATTCATATGATTGATTGCTAGGGACAAGCTGACAACTAATTGTTGGTTGTTCAGTCATTATTTGCTGACGTAATATACAAATCAATATCTGAAGAAAAATGTGAAATTTTTTAATATTTTAAAGGACCGGACTTTTTGAATTTAACTGATAGAACAATACCAAGAGAAAGCTTTGCAGTTTATTGTCAACTACCATTCAATTTAACCAAAATGAAATTGGGGTCCTTAGCTGTATAATTCAAAATTTCTGTATCTTTTTGTAATATTTTATTGTACTACCTTCATACAACTGCATGTAATATAATAATGCCACATGATACTTCAAACACATGGTACATAGACGCTATTTTAGTGTCACATGATAATTTGTAATATTATATTGCTTGGTCATTAGGTGCCTTCTACAATATAAAAGTATGCATTTGATTGCATAGGTGAGGTTATAAATTAGTTAATTCTGCTCCAAAATAACACACGTAGATTCACATTTTAAATAGTTTTTACACTACCAATTGGGGCTGGCTATATGATTCCTTTTTGTTCCATGCCATATGTTATACTAAAACAATGAACCTAATCTAGTTATATTGTATATATTCTGAGGTCAGGTCTAAAATTATAATAACATTAAAGGGTATTCGTTTCTTATGCCATATGCTTCTTCTTCTTTTTTTCTTTTTTAAATGATTCATGTGATATGGATGCAGACAAGAATCGGTATGGCATTGCCTCAAGCTTGTGTAGCATGTTACTACGTTTACTATGCTGAAAACCCGGGCTCAAGGCTGTTCGACACGACCATACCGGACCGGCTAGAACGGATCCGTACCGGCCGTGAAGTTATAGCAACTACCCCTCGCTTCCCTCGCCGAATAACCAGAACCTAAACCATCCAACCAGCCAATTTGTAGCGAGTCAGTAAGCACGGCCCCATGTATGAAGATTTAGAGATTTGCCCCATGGATGTGATCTCTAAAGAGGAAGAAAAGTCGTGGCCTTGAAAAAGAAAAAGAATGACTTTCTGGTTTATCAACTATCACGCCTGATAAATGATAATAATCTCTTTCTATATAGCATTTCGGTGGATGCAGTTGCCTGGAAATGTAAGTGCAGCAACTGAGGTTGCAGGAAAATTATGGAAGTATGTAAATATGTAAATAGTTTTTGCTGCACGTGGAACACATGTTGAGAATTGGGAGCATTATTGGTTTGACCCGGGTGCGGTAAAGATATTGACAGAGCTGATTTCACTTTATACATCAATCATATACTCTATTTTTTTTTTTTTATTGATTGTGCGCTGCATAAATCAAAAGCTTTGTCAATAATTTTGCCCTAGAGCAGAGCGGCAGGTTAGGAGAGAGGATAATAATTTCTTTTTGACAATTTAGAATTAAAAAAAAAACTGTAATGGCATTTCTGTTTTGGGAAAATAACAGAATCATACCTTATATCTAAATAATGTTAAGATTTTTTTTTTTTCATTCTTATTATTCTTTTAGATTCAACATTTGAGCGTATGTGTATGTAATTTGTCAATAGCGAGTACTTATAAATTATTGCATTCATTATAAAATTTAATAAAATGCAATTTAGAGTTTTAAAAAAATGAAATATATTTTAATATTTCATATTTCAATTAATTTTTTGACATTTTTTTATGATAATTTGTACTACTTTTATTACGAAAGTTGTTATCCGAAAGACAAGCATTTGCTTCTTGAGATCTTGATGGTGCTAATTATCAGGTATGTTTATCACTTGGACATTTTCATTGATTTACAATGTTATAATTCAATGGAAAATTTAAATGAAATCAAGGGCAAAATAAAACTTTGCAGGTGACAAATCACAGTCGTGAAGCATAGAGAGGACTTCAGCTAGAATGTCTTTAAGTTTTAACATTTGATTTCAATTCATTAATCTAAATCTTGATATTGAATAAAGGCTTTGAAATTACCTAATCAAGGCACAAATTTTGAGGGAGAGAAAGGGACCAGTTTATTTTTGTTTTCAGCTTTAAAATTAGTTCTGTGTATATTCAAATGTTCTAAATAATTGGTAAATGTGCTTAGTTTGTTCTCTCTGGTTGACCATCCAGTACTCCAGTGGCGGAACCAGGAATGATCGGTAGAGGGCCTAACTAATTTCTCTCAGGAATGATCGCGTGCTCTCGTCACCTCGTCGCGGAGCCCAGTCGCCAGAGTGCCATCTCTTTTAGTTTAGAAAAAAAAAACGGGGAGAGTGAAAAGAAACAGAGGTGCCAAGGGCCCATAAACAATGTAGTGGGTGCCAATTTTTTTTTTTTTATTAAAGGGCTCTGTATATTTTTTTGGGCCAAGGGGGGGCCAGGGCCCAGGCTCTGGTTCCCCCCTGCAGTACTCCATCGTAGCAGCAATTTTTTTTTTTTTCCAAATTTTTGTGATCTTTACCGGCGCTTAGTAAACGCCGGAATTTTTGTTTTTAAAATTTTGTGAGTTCTACCGGCGTTTGGTAAACATCAGAAAAGAGGCCAAAACACCGGGAAATGTCAAAAAGTTCGGACGGTGTTTACTAAACACCGGGAAATTTCAAACGGTGCTTAGTAAACGCCGGAAAAAGAGCACTGAAGCGTCGGTATATGCTGTTCTTGACTGCTGTATCATGAAAGGAAACGCCGGAAAATGTCAATGGCGGCATTTTCTGAGGTCTATAGTGGTGTTTTTTAGCACAGGGAAAGATTAGTATTCTTGGAGAACGGAGTAGGTCCGATGTCCATCGGACCTACTTTTAGGTTCAACGAGCATGATAACTGTCCGATCTAAATTTAAGATTTGTGCGCACGAAATTGAAACAGATGCGCACGAAGTTTAAAGCATTTCCCACGAACTTAAAGCAAATCGATGGTGATTAAACCATCGAACCAGAGTAGGTCGGACCTACACTTGATCAAGTGGTATTCTTGTAGTGACTTCACAATGCATTTCTAATTTTCTATTTATCACCAAAAATTCAATCCGATTGGATTTTTCTGGTAAACCATAAATTAAGATGCTAACCAGCAAAGTATTCGATCCAATTTGGCTTGTTGGAACCAATTTATTTTTTCTGATAGTAATTGTTTTAGAAAAAAAAATCCAAGTAAATATCTAATACTCAAATTTTTTATGAACATTACAAATATTTCTCATTAATAATAGTTCATTTCTTGTGTATTCCGGTTATCTGCCACAGTAGATCAGGACTCCATTAAAAAAACTGGATCCAGTATGAAGATATAAATAAAGTAATTGGGAACAGATTTTCGGATTTTTGTGGCTCGGGACAGAGAACGGAGTAGGTCCGATGCCCATCGGACCTACTATTAGGTTCAACGAGCATGATGACCGTCCGATCTATTTTAACATTTGTGTGCATGAAAATTGAAACAGATGTATACGAAGTTTAAAGCGTTCCGCACGAATTTTAAAGCAAATCGACGGTGACTAAATCCATCAAACTAGATTAGGTCCGATGCCCATTGGACCTACTCTCAAGTGGGAGGGACAGTGACAATACCGAACCGCCCCTTTGACACATCATCAATTCATCTTTTAAAAACAGAAAAAGAGAAGAAAAACAAAATAGACTGCATCCTGTGCTCAGCTAGCTCCTCGCCCCCTCTCCTTCCAATCTTTCACACTGCTGAGTGCTGAGTATGAGACAGCTCATTCTCTCTCTCGCTCTACTCGCACTGGCGCTCGGCTACGGCTACGCCGGAGCTGAGCAATCGGGTTATGACACTGGCGGGTTGAGCCGTGCAAGCTTCCCCAAAGGCTTTGTTTTCGGTACCGCCGCATCGGCATATCAGGTCGAAGGAATGGCATTGAAGGGAGGAAGAGGCCCCAGCATTTGGGACTCCTTTGTCAAGATACCAGGTAAAAAAAATATGTATTTCTTTTCTTTTTGAGTAATATTTAATTTTTTGAAATTGAAATTAATTGAGTAAAATGAAATGGTAACTTTTCTTTTCTGTTTGAGAGATTTTTTTTCTTTTTTTATTATTAAGCATTTTTTCACCTGTGGCTCTGGACAGGTAATATACCGAATAATGCCACTGCAGATGTAACAGTAGATGAATACCATCGATATAAGGTATGAAAGTGCAATTTCTGTAAATTAGCCTTTTTGTTTTCTTTACTCCAAATTTAATAATAGAGGAGGGATCAAGTTACAACAAATTTGAGTTACAACAATTATTTTTTTCATTTTCAAAGTCCAAATCGTCGATCCAAACCGTTCAACATGATTTCCACAATAAAATGTGCTTGCAGATCAAATTTTACATTTTTTGTTATTTTTTTACTATTTATTAAGTATTTTACAAAAAATAGTCATATTCAGACCATTGAATTTTGTACCCATCTTAATAAATAGTAAAAAAATTCAAAAAAATGTAAATTTTGATCTGCAAGCACATTTTATTTAGATAATCATGTTGAACGGTTTGGATCGACGATTTGGACTTTGAAAATGAAAGAAATAGTTGTTGTAACTTTGTTGTAACTCAAATTTGTTGTAACTTGATCCCTCCTCTTAATAATATTAATATAGATTGATAAGTTGATATGTTAAGTTTATTAACAAAATGAATAAAATATTCCTTTAAATTTATTAACAAAGTACTATTGTGAGACCTAAATATACATTTTCTTTTACTCTGTTTCACCTCCCTTCCATTCACTTAATATATTTTTGCTAAGATGCATATGACATACATGAAATCCCTTAACATTATCCAAATTTATGAACTTATATTGTCACTGAATTTGAATGAGAGCTATTTAATTTGTTTGATGGTTTTACAAAAATAGACTATTTTATAAAATTTCTGTTAAAAGAATGGTTTTAAACTATAAGTGTTTTATGGTTTTAAACAAAAAAACAAAAATTATTAAACAAACAGACTCAAGTTCACATCCTTACACTTTACAACTATAAGTTCACTTAAAATTTTTGATTCCCTTGTAAGGAAAGAAGATGCCTAAATATTCCAATATATATATATATAGATAGAGTTGGGCTACGGTACTTCGCGAAGTAAAACGAGTGTTTTACTTCACGTCTATATCTCTAATTTGAAACTTCAAAACATCGATCCGAACCGTTCAAGTTGATCTCCATATTAAATTGTGTTTGGAGACAAAATTTTACATTTTTTGGAAATTGTTTACTATTTTTTTAGAATTTTTAAAAAATTTCCAAAAAATATATAACTTGGTCTCCAAGCACAATTTAATATGGAGATCAATTTAAACAGTTCGGATCGACATTTTAAACTTTGAAATCGCAAAATATGAGTGTGAGGTAAAACACTCGCTTTACTTCGCAAAACACCGTAGCCCAACTCTATATATATATATGTCTAAAAAGACTATTTTGTTTGACTGACGTACAGAAAATTTGAATGTGAACTTCCTGTACGTCATGTCTTCCTCTGTCTTTATTATAAGTGTAAATTATGTACAAATTTAAATTTGTACATAAATTATATTTATCTAAATTATAAAAAAAAAAATAAGACCCTACTTGGAAACGAAAACCACTCCCATATTTTTATCACCTTTAATGAGGCTGAAGTGATCGGATCCAAATCTGCTGAAATCCGAGATCATCAACAGTAACCTTGAAATCCCTAAATCCGAATCCAGCTATTGAATTGTTTCGAGATGCGTATACAAAAAAATCAGCTATTTTGAGATGTGTGCACAAAAAAAGTTGGACAGCTGAATTTCAAATTTCAGAAATTTCATAGTTACTGTTCATGGATCTCGGATTTCAGCTGATCTGAATCTCAAGTGATCATATGGAGCTTGTGATCGACCTAAGAAAAAGAGAAATTAATATGATGAAATGATTTAAGCAACACATTTAATCCGTATTTATTTGACAATCCGCAATCCTTGAAGCAACACATTTAATCCATATCTATTTGACGATCTGAAATCGTTGACAACTAAGTTTTATTTTATTTTTTTGTTAAATTAAACAAAATTAAATTACAGATATATTTTCAATAGTTGAGATAGATTTTGCATCAAATTTGTAATTTTAAAATTAATTGGCCACTAACAACTTGGATTGCCCAAATTTTTAAAAATAAAAAGTCTAGTAATTAATGAAGAGAAATAGAAAGCAAAACATCATGGCATCATGGCTACAAACAGTTCATGGTAGGACTCTTTAATGCTTTGTAGCAACAAGAGCATGTGGGTTATCAGTTATGTCTCTTTTCACATATTCCACCGACACATTCTGAGTACTTTATAACATTTTATCACCATGGACCATGGTACACAGACCATACTAAAGCTAATATTAATATATTGGATAATCCATCGTATTTATTTTCAAAATAAGTAATAATTATATATTGGATAATCCATCGTATTTATTTATAGTTGCAGATCAAATTTTACATTTTTTTTTAATTTTTTTACTATTTATTAAGTATTTTACAAAAACTAGTCAAATTCAGACCATTGAATTTTGTACCCATCTTAATAAATAGTAAAAAAATGTAAAATTTGATCTGGAAACACATTTTATTGTGGAGATCATGTTGAACGGATTGGATCGACGATTTGGACTTTGAAAATGTAGAAAATAATTGTGTAACTTTTGTGGTAACAAAAAACGTGGTAATCAGATCCCTCCTCTTATTATTATTAGAGTTGGGCTACGGTGCTTCATGAAGTAAACCGAGTGTATTACTTCACGTCGATATCTTCAATTCTAAACTTCAAAAAGTCTATCTAAACAGTTCAAAATGATCTCCGTATTAAAATAAGCTTGGAGACCAAATTTTACAATTTTTAGAAAAAATTTACTATTTTTAATTTTTTTTTAAATCACTGTTTATAGAAAATTTTGGACCATAGAAAATCAGTAATTTTCAAAAAATCGAAAAAAATAGTAATAAATTTTCAAAAAATAAAAAATTTGGTCTCCAAGCACAATTTAATATGGAGATCAACTTGAACAGATCGGATCGACGTTTTGAACTTTAAAATTGCAAAATATGAGTTGTGAAGTAAACCACTCGCTTTACTTCGTGAAGCACCGTAGCCCAACTCTTATTATTATATTTATATTATTATTATTATTAATAATAATAGTAATAATATAAATATAAACAAGAAACTAATAGACCTCACTGCAATGACTGTTCAGTGAAGCAAGCTTTATTCCTTTTAACCACCAACACTAGCATTAATTTACCACAGGAAGAGAGAGCATGGAGATTTATTACCTGACTATGTTTTCATATACTCTATTTGGTGATTTCCTTCTGAGCAAAAAAAACAGCTAGCTTCATGAACATGTTTCAGTACAGCTATTAATTTCATTGCTTAAAATAAGTTAATTGGACATTTAATACCAGATTGGTTACCATGTGTTCCGGGGCATACATATATCAGGTGAGTCCTATTTAGTTATGGGCATAGTGACAAATTAATAGTTCGGGTTCGGTTCGGCGAGGTCAAAAGTTCGTGATTTGGGTATAATTCGGAAATGATTCGGTACAACAAGGAAGCAAAAAAAAAAAACCCAAAAAAACCGTAATTTTTTTTTTTTTAACAAAATTAAAAAAAAAAATTCACGTTTTTATCGCGAATAATTCTTCAACTCGCGTTTTATTCACGAATAAAATGTATTATACATTTTTCTGCGTTTTATTCGGAGTTCAGTTCGGTAACGGCGAAAAAACGAATTATACGCGAATTATGTCACTATGGTTATGGGTGGAGATTGATTGACAACGGCTTAATTTAATTTTGATAATATTTTGAAAATAAAGTTTATTTTTTTTTAAAAGATAAAAACTTATAGACATGTTATTAGCCTTAATTATAGCTAGGTTGTTTGTTTGTCGATTTTTGTGTACTTGAATGTCATTTCATATTTGATCGAAAGTTGTCATATATGAACCTTTGCAAATTTATAGTAATTTGATGAAAGGTAAATTAATTGAACAAAAAAATTCTGTTGTAGGAGGATGTGGACATAATGAAGAAAATGGGATTTGATGCATACCGTTTCTCCATCTCTTGGTCTCGGATTTTCCCAAGTATATATGACCAAACCCAAATTCTTATTTGTGTTTTTTTTTTTTTTCATGAAAGGTACACCTATTATATGTGGTATCATATCAAACAAGGTCCTTAATTTGTGTTTAATGGAACCTGTAGTAGGCTCAACTGAGGGTCGGTTGAGAATTTGAGAGAGAATTAGTTCATAAGAAACCCTATCTAACTGATGCACAATGCACATTTTGGGGCAGGGTACATACAGAAATTCCAATGTCATATCCTTGTATTTTTTTTAATATAGTTCCTTTTGTTGTATTGATACAGAAGGAACAGGGGAAATTAATTTGGAGGGCGTTGAATACTACAATAACCTCATTAACTATTCACTTAAACAAGGTAACTCCTCTAATTATTGTCATAGTAAATACATCTCCAAGTAAAAACCAGTGGCATTGAAATTAACATACCATATTTGTAATGCACCATACCAATCTGTATTTTAACACAAATAAAAATTGAGATGTATATTGATTCTTGGCTAGGATCATATTTACTGTAATCTTATGTGGAATCAAACTGAACAAAAAAAGTTGTTTAGTACAATCCAAAACAGAGCTTATAAGTAGATGAATAATTTGTATTATTTTAGGAATCATGCCGTATGCGAATCTTTACCACTATGACCTTCCTTTGGCTCTTCATGAAGAGTACCTCGGCTGGTTAAATCCAAAGATAATGTAAGTTCACAATTCAGCATACTTCTTTGAAATTCCAACTTAATTATCATATATATTAATTAACTATATTTGTAAGTTCCATTTTCTGTAGCATTATTCTTGATATGTATTTCCTTCTTTACACACGTATCTATATCTATCTACAGTCAGGCCTTTGCTGACTTTGCCGAGTTCTGTTTCAAGACGTATGGAGATAGAGTAAAGAACTGGTTCACAATGAATGAGCCAAGATGTGTTGCTGCTCTTGGTTACGACAATGGTTTCCATGCCCCGGGAAGATGCACTGATTGTGCGGCTGGAGGTAACTCCACCACCGAACCGTATACTGTGGCTCATCACCTTATCTTATCACATGCAGCTGCTGTCAAGGTGTACCGAGATAAGTATCAGGCATGTGCAAAAAAATAGTTAATTAATTATTATACTTAATGATTAAATGCAACTCTGTTTTTTTATGGACTGCATGGTGAAATGTACCATGAGACCAAATATCACATGAGAAATATGTCCGAATACCAGTGTTACAGTTTATTCATTCTCCAAAATTCGTCAAAAATATATACCCAGATTTCTGTGAGAAATTAGTAGCTCCCTTTTGTGAAAGCAAATAGCCATTAAATGATTCTTGAATTGATGCAGTAATAGAACTGGTTTCAGCCCATTCGATTAATCAAAGGCAATACGGAAAATTAAATATATTACTCATTTTTTGTAGCAAATCTTGTATAAGTTTCTTTTATCGACTTCCATATAGTTTTTCCTTATTATATGTGAAAGACCCTATATTATGATTTCATGAAGTAAATCTTAAACTATATAAGTTTCATGAATTAGATCTTCAAACGACCAAATTTGTCCAAAAATTTTAATGCACTGGATCATGATCCATTTTTTTTAAATTTATAATCAGCATATGCAAAAAGGGAAGATTGGAATTCTTTTGGATTTTGGATGGTATGAGCCTCTTACGAACTCAAATGCCGACCAAGCTGCTGCCCAAAGAGCTAGAGACTTTCACCTTGGATGGTAAATTCATTATTCAAATATCAGTATTTATAAAAGCATTTGTTCTCATTATAACAAGGAGCTCATATTTTAGGAGCAAGATGATACAATTAACTTAACTAGTACTTTCAACGACCAAATTTGCACACTAAAGCGTCAGAAATCAAATGGATTTTGTAAAATCTGTACTCAGTTCTGTTTTAAGTCACCCCTTAATTAAGCTAATTAAACTGGCAGAACTATTTACCATCATAACATTTAGTATCCTAATATATCATAACAGGTTTCTTCATCCAATTATATACGGGCGGTATCCGTATGCCATGCAGGAGATAGTGAAGGATAGATTGCCAAGGTTCTCCAATGAGGAGGCCAAGATAGTGAAAGGATCAATAGATTACCTGGGAATAAATCATTATACAAGTTACTATATGAAAGGTCTAAGCAAATACAATGAAAATCCTGTGAGTTACCAAGACGATTGGCATGTTGGTTTCGCATGTAAGAAACAAACTTGCCACTACATGAATTTTAGATCTCAGTGTTATTTTTAAGCTCTTTCCATATAAAGATTTTCTTTTGGTGAATCCACTGTTAGCCATAGTTTTTTGAGGTTATCTAACACAGTTATTCAAACTTTGTAGATGATCGGGATGGCGTGCCAATTGGACCACGGGTAATTGTTCTGGCCTTTCTTTTTTAACTTGCTATTAAAATTAAGAATGTCATATTGGTCATGCATATTTGGTAAATGCTATACTCTGTTTTCTACTTCCTCTGTTCTTTTTATTATAGATGACTAATATTATCTTAGTTTTTGTTATTTCATGGCCATGTTTTCTTGCCATATTTGAAAATAAAAATGCAATTATTCTGGGAGGTTTGGCTATCATTTGTCTATCGTGATAACTATAAAGTACGCAACAAAAAATATTCTAAAATTTAATAAAGGTAACTTTCTGAAAAATACAGGCTAATTCGTACTGGCTTTACATTGTTCCATGGGGAATGCACAAGGCCGTGAAGTATGTCAAAGAGAACTACGGCAATCCAACCGTCATCATATCCGAAAATGGTTTGAGCTATATTATTTTCTGTTATACTTCGATAATTATGTAATTGGTTGCAACAATGCTCGTATTGTCTTGTATTAATTGTAGGAATGGATCAGCCTGGCAATATTAGTCTAGCTGAAGGTGTGAATGACACGACAAGGATTGATTACTACAGGTACCAGTATATATGAATATGATCAGTACAAAAATTTATTATTAATTTGGTGTTATTATATGGAATTTTTTTAAGGATGATATTCAGGGTGCGATGCCATTTTAATCAGGTCAATACAATTGTGCATCTGAAGATTCTGAACATATTAAAAATAATATTAAATTTTGAATTCACCTAATTTACCTTGGTGGCTTGTTGCTCATCCTTTTGAGCGGTTGTTTGGTTTGTAGCTAGCTATTGGCAGCGTAGCTTGGACAAAATTTTACAAGGGGGGTAGCATATGATACCAAAATATTAATTTCTCAAAACTAACCTTTAGACTTGAAATTAAGAATTTAGAGAGGGGCCAAACTACAAGATTTTTAGCATATTACATACTATAAGAGGGAGGCATATGTAGTTGCTTAAATAAAAACGATAAGGCGATGCTCACTTTGGCCGACACTAATCTCCGGCCCTGGCTACTGAAAAATTTATCAAGTGGGTTTAACTGTACACAATTGAGGTTTAACCCACAATGTAAGTTAGTCAAAATTGGGTTAGCATGTGCTTGATTGCACTGGTTTTTTAGAAGTATCTGATTCACCCACAATGGAAGTTAGTCAAAATTGGGTTAGCATGTGTTTAATTGCACTGGTTTTTTAGAAGTATCTGAAATCTTGATTCAGTGTTCAAGTCATAAAACATTGGTTCTGACAGAAATCAAAATTTGGCCTATAATTGGGTTCATATCCTTTTTTTTTTTTGGTCTTTGAAGTTAATAATTTGGTTCATATTCAGTGTTTTTATTACCTATTAAGTTTTTTGTTCTAACATAATGTATCAGAATTAAAGTTTGATGGTTGATCACAATAAAAATGACCCAGTGTGTGTATATTACACTGCTATTTTAGTTAACAAACCTCTTAAAATTGTTTGGAACTGTAGGAGCTATATACAAGAGCTAAAGAAGGCAATTGATGAAGGGGCGAAGGTGATAGGGTACTTTGCATGGTCTCTGCTCGACAATTTTGAGTGGCGGCTCGGTTACACTTCTCGCTTCGGCATAGTCTATGTGGATTATGCAACACTTAATCGATACCCCAAGAACTCTGCTTACTGGTTCAGAGACTTGCTCAAAAAGTGAAAATAAAATACCAGTATATGTGAGGGATTATAATCTTCAAAAGGTGTAGTAGTTAGTTGGCCACTAAAAAATCACTTGGAAAGAAAAAATTGGTTAGAAACATAGACTGTTAAATATGCAGTTTCTTTAAAATAAGATGATATTAAACAATAATGTATTGTCTCTGCTATTTTTAAAGATAAAATGGGGGTTCTTTTTGGCAAAATTATTTATGGCATTGCATAGATTCAACGATTGTAGAAATACTAGCCGAGACCCAAGGCCCAATGGGCATTTTAGGGCCGAACTTTAAGGCATTATCCGGATTTTTTTTTTTTTTTTTACAAAAAGAGTATTGAGTATTCTCTACTTATCCATCTTAATGATTTGATTATAAAAACAATAATCTAATACCTACTGACATTTTTAGTTGTCGATGTTTTATAGAAATAGTTTGCTCTACGGCTTTCTTTTACTCAAAAGAAAAATATACTTTCTGGAATTTACTTATTACCGTACATCCATCCTTTTTATCAATTTGATATTTTAAGAAATATTGTAAAACTAAGAAACCAAAATTGTGTATATATATTTAGGGGAGCGACTAACTATCCCCCAATTTATTTCCCCCATTTATTCTCTATTTATTTCCGTTCAATCTCGCCAATATTTCTGACGATCTGTGAGGAAATTTGCGAATCTAAAATCATGAACGTCTTCTACGCAAATTTTTCTTTCAAATGAGATCCATGATGACATATTTTCGTACCAATTGGGAAAAAGAAAAATAACAAAAAAAACATAAAAAAAAACACCCTTCTGCGACCGATTTTGGGCCATCAGAGACCGGCCAATCGGTCTCTGATGATCTTGCGCCACGTCAGCATGCAGCATCAGCGACAGAACTAATCGGTGGCTAAAGGGGTCATCAGCGACCGGCGCCTAACCCTTCAGCGACCGGTGACGTCAGCGGGGTGGTCATCAGCGACGAAGCAACTGCGTCCGGGTCATCTGCGACCGATTTTGGTCTTCAGCGACCGGCGAAAATACCATCAGCGACCGATTTGGCCGGTCGCTGATGGGTGTGAATGCTGTAGTGGGTGACTGTCCCGGTTCGGTTGATTCAGTTTCCCGTCCGGTTTGATTTAGTGCCTTCTCATTTGCACTTTCCTCTAAGTGGAAGATACTTCATGCACAAGGGTTTGATACGGTGTCGTTTGCCAGAAGGAACAAGACAAATATGCACACAGATGTAACAATCACTAGGCTTCTATCATTACAATCAAGCAAGAATGATCAAATTTGTGTCAACAGAATGCACAATGTTTTTATTTGTTTACAGTTAAATGCTTTCAAAGACACTCATTATCTAATATTATGTAACAACTAACTTTTAATTCTTTGAATCAATGCAATCGCCTACGGGCTTTCAACCAAAAAAATTAAGCCAAGGAAGTAAGGAACCCTTATGCTGCCTTCATTTATCCATTCAATTTCAATTTTTTTTTTCAAATAGCCACTGGTTGCGTACTTAGTTGGAGTTTGACTGGTTCATTAGGCTGATAATGACTAATGAAATTTGTTTACACGTAATCCAATCCACTAAATTAAATGCACAGGCACGGACATGTGTGTATTATTCTTTTCTGTTTCCTTTTCGGCGTTAAAAAATCAATGACAGGCTGGACTTGCGTTGTTAGTTGGAACTTGGAACGCAAGAATAATACTTTTTGTAGCTCCAAAAGTAAAGCCTTCGCCCTTCGGGCTTCAGCTTCAGTCTGATATTAAGTCAGAATCGTTCAATTTATATTATAATTTGTGTTCGTTTAATCTGTACGAATCTCAAAGCTGTCCGTGTAAATTTTGATAGAAAAGGAACGGCATCGGACCGGCCTGCGATTAATAAATTTTGACCAAGTTACAGGTGCTAGAGAAATAATATTATTAAAAGCATTAATTATTTTTAAACAGTTCACTGTCACTAGAAAGCAGAGCCTGCTCCCATGCGCGTATGGATTCGGTCGGAAGAACTCTCCAGTGTGAACAGAAATGGAGAGGAAAGGAATCCTGGAAGGGCAGAACAGATGCGACCTAAACACGTTGATTCTGGTATCATTCCCAGTCATTTTATCTTTTACACCGGAGCAAAGTGCCATGATAGAGCGATCGGATTCTCTATTACATATCAAGTACAACATAATATGGTTGATAGAGTCAAGTTAGTAGGTGCTTCATCTGATTAAAGAGATTCATGAATTTAATCTTAGAAACTGTAGCATCAACTTTGAAGGAAAATTTCTCTCAAAACTTTTAAGGAAAAACTTAAACTGTTGATTTTGATCTCTTGACTAGTTAAGTATTTAAATTCAAAATTCTTTATCTTCAGAATTATTTTTTGTAAATTAATTGAAAACTTGCATCTACTTAATTAAACTATTGATTTTGATGGAGATGTTGAAAATATTGAATTTTAAGCCTGAAATATTAGAAGGACTATAATGTATATATTTGACGAGGAAGGTTCCAATTCTTCATGCCTTTTATACCTCATCATACTTCATATTTTATATCTTCATTTTCAAAGTCTAAGTTGTCGATCCGAACCGTTCAACATGATATCCATACTAAAATATGGTTGGATATGAAATTTTATAATTTTAGAAAAAAAATTTACTATTTTTTAAGATGGGTAGAAAATCATTATTTTTTGAACAGTCCAAAAACAGTGATTTTGTACCCACCTTAAAAAATAGTAAACAATTTCCAAAAATATATAAAATTTCATCTCCAGGCATATTTTAGTATAGATATCGTGTTGAACGATTCGGATCGACAATTTAGACTTTAAAAACAAAGATATAAAATATAAGATAGATGAGGTATGAAAGACATGAGGCATTGGACCCTCCTCATATTTGACACGTCAAATACATAAAAATTAATAATAATTTGTCATTTGAAATCATTTTGATACTATCTTAAATTAATCCCATAAATTTTGTGACAAGCTTAAAGTCATACTAGCTTCCTGAGTAACAAACTATATCATTGGTCTTTTTATTATGTATATCATGTAGAAAAGAAAAAATAAAATAAAAACATAAGAAAAGTTAAATAGAAAATTAGTGATAGGTCATGCATAATTAGACAGCGTAACATAAAAAATTTAGTAGTATAGATAGCATTTTATAAGTTTAGCTTCTGTATTTAGCTTTTTTTATTGTATGCGTTGACTTGGCCTTCTGAAAAATGGAGCAGCAAGAAACAATTAGTTGCATGATGCAGTATAATTACGCGTCACAGAAAATCAAGACCCCAAATTAAAAGAGTGCTTTCCGCCCCATCTCTTTGCACGTGGCATGCTGGCGATATTCTCCAATGTACCGTAGAATAGAACAGGGGAGCTTAACTAAACTGTTGAGGCAGCCTTTTGTGTCCTCGTTTACAGAAAGAGGTCAATTTGGGTCCGATGGCTATCGGACTCAGAGTGAGTTTGATGAGTTCGATGACCGTGCGATCTCCTTTAAGATTCGTGTCGTAACTTTTGCAGTTGCTTTAAAATTCATGTGCACGAATTGTAAAGCAAATCGGACGGTTCCGAAACCCATCGGATCCAAATTTGAGTTCGATGGGCATCGGACCCAAGCTACTCTCTTACAGGAATGGACTCTGCTGTCTTCCAATGTTGGATGGATTTTCTATTGGATTGGCGGTTTGAGAAATTATGTGTTGTGGAAGTTGAGAATCGCCTGTGTGATGGGATTCCAACTATATGAATATGATGTGACTTGTTTTATGGATAACTTAGACCGACGTACTATCGCCGGTTAAATATGCATGCATAATTTTATGTGTATTTGTATGGATTAATTCGGCCTGTTTGAATGGTTGTTAAATTAAGCCAATTATAGAGAAACGCGTCGTTAAATAACCGGTTACTGAGCTTTGTAGTTGGCTCCGTTTAGTTATTTTGTTTTCCTTTATGTTGGTGACGTAGGTTGACAGGCCAAAGAAAAGTGCGATAATGATGTTATAATCACTCTCCGGATGGTCAAAATGTAGAGTGTGACAAATTCAAACTGTTAAAATTCATCTACTTCATGAGCAACATGATACATGTACATGTAAAATTTTGAATTTTTTTAACTCATTTAGTATAAAGTTAAGCAGTAAAAAAAAACGATGAAAAATAAATGTATAAAATAACTTATAAAAAAATTATTTTTTGAACTGCTTGACTTTGTACTAAATGAATTCAAAACTTTTAAAATTTTGCACGCATCACTCGTGAAGTGGATGAGATTTAACAGTTTAAATTTGTTGTTTAAAGTCAATTCAATAAATTTTTGAAATTATGCTAATCAAATATTTTTTATAAACACAACACACGTTAATTTTGCTCATGATTTTATTATTAATTGGTGACACTGGCAACAAAAAGATCCATGAACTAATACACTATTAACCACTGGCTCGTTTCACAGGCAAAAGCATCACAATCCAGCTCGGAAGGGGTGCATCAGCTTTTGATTAAAAAGAAATCTTCCTATGGTCCAGCAGTTCCGGGACCATTCGCCGGTGCTCTCATCTCATTAATTCATCAATTAATCTTAATTATTTCAGTAACCTTAATCTTAAATAAATTAATGAATTTTGGATGCATCCGGCACGCGGCCGTAACGGAAACACCCGGTGCATGCTTATAGGACACATTATTAACAATATTTTCTCATTTCAAAAGTAATGTGTTTTGTGTGACTAAAGTATAATATAACTTTTAAAATGAGCTGGGCTAATGTGTTTCATAAAGCAAAAGGTCAATTTTTACTTCATCAATATTTATGTTTTAGAGTTCAAACAATGATCTAAATCGTTCACATGATTTTTGTATTAAAATGTGCACGGAAATCAAAATTTATATTCTTTTTATAGTTTCTTACTATTTATTATTTGGTGAATTACTGTGCAGTTGATCGTTTTGTTTTATCATTGTACTTTTTAAATATTTCGAAAGATATATTTATTTTAATCCAAAATTTTATCAATACAACATTTTTTTCATAAATTTTTTAATTTTTAAAAATCAATTTTTTTTCTTCAATAGATATTTTTTCCCGATTGAAATTAAAAAAAAAACACAAATTTAATCGATGAGTCAATTCTTTTCTTAAGGTGTTGGTTTGATCCACCTCAAGAAGTCGAATCCTTTCCTAGCGAGGAAAGAAAACGGATATGTTCCGTACGGACATGCACCAGGTACTCTCAATTCTTATTTTCCCTACGTTTACGTACGGACATACACGCCGTGGAAGAATTTTTTATTTTTGATGCAATCTGAGCCGTCGAAAGACGCTGCTCCGTTCCCGCAATGCATGCTTCAAGCAAACGGATGACGCTGACATGTGGACAATTCTGACTGTCTAGGATCGAGTCCGCTGTTAGCTCCCGAAATTGCAATCGGGGAGGTCGGAGGTCAGCTTTTCCGAGTATATAACATAGATTATCAATATATGTTGCGGGTCGATTTCTCCAATATTAGGGCTGCCAAAGTTGTCAATTGACGGGCTGCAGTGATAACTACATAGAAAGTGATACAGAAAATTAAACGCTGATATGAAATCCAAATGTCGGTTGGTCGGTGTTGCTCGACCTGGCTCACTGCTGGACCCGGTTTAAGGGACTATTTACCTATTATTTTTTAAAATCTTAGGATTTTAAAGAAGATCGACGTTCTTTAATTATCGGTTATAAACAGCACATTTCCTAAAAAAGAGAGGATTTAGTCGATCACTCGATCTAGAGAGAGAAATAAGAGAGAGATAGCCAGACAGACAGACAGGAGAGAGCAATCAATCATTGCCTTTAAGTATCGCGAACCCTTTGCCACCTCGATCGAGCTGTTTTATTTTCCATTTCATTCGTCGATCCTCCGAAGATCTCCATACCAGGTACCGAATTTGGGGTCGGATTTTGTGGATTTGCTTTGCTTTTTTAAGTTACTGGAAAGGGAATTTTGTAATATCTTGTTCAGTTTTCTCCTACGACAGATCCGATATTATGATATCTTTCATCCTCTTCGGTTTGGATTTGTTACGCAAGTTGAGTTCATGATCGAACAACCTTTTTTTTTTTTTTTTAATAACCACTATGTTATGCTTGTTTCTCTGGGTCGAACTATTTATGTTGGATAATCGTCGTGAAGATCACTTGATTTTATCTCTTGAGCAGGTTCATGTTGGGATGCTTTAATGTTTTGTTTGTTATATTAGCTTGGAAAAATTATCTGCTTTACTATAGGGGTAAAAGTACTGGGAGAAGAATACTAGCTAATAATTCCCTGAATTTAGAAATGCTTCGACCAATTACACGTCTATTTAATTCTGAGTTACCAATTAGTGATTTGCTGTAATTTTCGAATTGAATTCTGATCTGATCTATGAGATCACATAGTTCTGCTTTCCACTAAAAATTATCTCAGTAAATGTTTGGTATATCAAAACCAGTAGAATTGAACTTATTTTACTGATGGTCGCATCAAAAGAGAATGAGCACTAGTTTCTATAGTGGGTGGATGTTTGAGTCCACCGCAGTCTGTCATGCATTATGCTCATATTTCAATCAAATTCTTTCACATTTTTGTCATGCGTTATGTTCTGATATTTATCAAAAATAAAAGGAAACATACTACTAGCTTGATTGTTGGTCAGCTACCATTAACTAAATGTCACTTAAATGAGAAGCATACTATCACAGAATAGTGCATCCTTCGTCAGTTCTAGCAATTTTTTTCATGATTTCTCTTTTGGCTTGACCAAAACACTTTTTGTCTTTTTTTTTTTTCAGCTACTAGTTGGGCGCCGGATTCTCTTCAAGTGGATACATTTTCATTGCCAGTAAAACCACTTTAGAATGACAAGTTCTGCGAAAGTCGTGGAACCGGCTTTCCAGGGTGCTGGTCAGAGAGTGTATCCTTTGCTTCTAGCAAAATGTACTTATGAAACTGTTCACTGTTTGCAGTTAGCTATAAGTAATAGAGCATTTTTTATTTGAAACTATCATTTGTACTCAGATTTACTGAAAAGCAATTGCTAAATCACACAACTTAAATAGCTTAAGGTTATTCAATCATAATAAATAGCTTAAGGTTATTCAATCATAATTCTATTTTAGAACCAGGATATACCAATGAAATTCCCTCCATATGTCTAGAAAGCAATTGTAAAAATGTGTTTCTTAACTAAAGAATAGTGGGACTGAGATTTGGAGAATCGAAAACTTCCAGCCGGTTGCTTTGCCAAAATCAGACTATGGTAAATTCTATTCAGGCGATTCATACATTGTTCTACAGGTGATTGCCAATCTATTTTCAATGTTTCGTTTTATTTTCCTTTTTGTCTAGAAAGGCAACTTCCTTTTTTTCTTTTTCTTTTTTTGCATCTGATGTATGAATGTTTTATGTGCCTTTTATAGACAAGTTCTGGAAAAGGGGGCGCTTACCACTTTGACATTCACTTCTGGATCGGTAAAGATTCCAGTCAGGTAAACTAACTTTTTGATGCAGTGATAAGGTTCATCTTTGTTTGTAAATAAATGTTCAATCATGCAGTTGTGTAACCAAATGTTTGGTAGACTTTTTTTTTTTTTGTATATTCATACCTGCAAACATCTTTATAGCATAAACCTAAAACATTATGTTTATTACCTCCTAAAGAACATAAAAGTGTGTCATTGTGTCCTTGTCTTCCATTTCATGAGAAGTGCCCAAGTACCCTTCTCCCTTGCCTTTTCTCTTTCCATATCAGTACAGTAGGTGGAGTTAATTACTATATTGGTGTAATCAGAAGAAGACTATTTCATTGAGAGCTCTTATTAAAAATGAAAAAAAAATGAAATTGGTTGTGGGAACCCTAAAATCGACCAGCTGTGCTTCTTGTGTAGGATGAAGCAGGAACAGCTGCAATAAAGGCCGTTGAGCTGGATACTGTGTTAGGAGGGCGTGCAGTGCAGCACAGAGAAACCCAAGGCCATGAGTCTGACAAGTTTCTTTCCTACTTCAGGCCATGCATTGTTCCTTTGGAAGGTGGTTTTGCTTCAGGTTTTAAGAAACCTGAGGACGAGAAGTTCGAGACCAGACTGTACATTTGTAAAGGAAAGCGTGTTGTCAGAATGAAGCAGGTACTGGTTTCAGAACTTTTATATGGTTAATGTAGGAACTGTTACGTTTAGTAGGAATTGCCTCTACTATTTTGTTTTGTCTTTACAGATAGGCAGAAAGCAGTTGTTTTTCGTGTTTGTGGTAGATTAGATTCATCTGACAATTGTCATCTTTGTAGGGGTGTTTGTGATATTTTTAGGTTCTGTTGGCAAAATTATACCAAGGCATTTTGTAGAAGATGCCTTGACCTTGGCCCTCATGTTGTTTTGTATTCACTGATTATGAGTTAGAGGAGGGTTCCGTTGTTATTTAATGTAGAGAGAGAGAGAGAGGAGGTCGAAAATTCATATGGGGGCATAGGGTTGCGGTATGCATAATGTTATGTGATGTTTCATAGGATGATTGTGATAAATTTTTCTCTCAGTTTTTTTTTTTTTTTCTAATTTACCTAGTTCTCTATTGGTTTTGCAGTTTCTGGCTAAAACAGATTTCTTAGCAGAAGACATGATAATCTTTCATTATATCTGTAGGTTCCTTTTGCTCGCTCTTCGTTGAACCATGATGATGTGTTCATCTTAGACACAGAAACTAAAATCTACCAATTTAATGGGGCCAATTCAAACATCCAAGAGAGAGCCAAGGCTCTGGAAGTGGTACAGCATCTGAAGGATCAGTACCATGGGGGGAAATGCGACGTTGCCATTATTGGTACACATCCCTTCTAATAAAATTTTGTAATTAGTCATTGTTTGGATGATATTTTACTGGTTTTGTGTGCAAGCTTTTCTTGGCTCATTACATGTGAATGCTATTATCAAGATTTTCACTATTGTCAAGCTTTCGTTAGGGTTTTCATAACTAGGACTTAAAACCAGTGCTTAAGTCATTGCCCTTTGTACTTGTAATATGAATGAAATTAGGATGCATTCTTATTTTGGGCCTCTGCTCAATTGTACAAGCCACACCAGTCTTACTGTTTGTCAACTAGACCTGGCCCTGACCTCCCAATTCGTACAGTTTCTATTAAACATTCAATTTTAATGTTATTTTGCAACTTTTTCTTAGAGGATGGGAAACTTGTGGCTGAATCAGACTCGGGGGAATTTTGGGTGGCTTTTGGTGGTTTTGCACCAATTGGTAAGAAAGCCATATCTGAAGATGATGTTGTTCTTGAAAGGACTCCAGCAAAAATATACAGGTATGCTCCTCTCTGTCTCTCCGTCGTCTTCTCTTCTTTTTCTTAGTAAACATCAGCAACCAAGTAGGACTTGCAAAAAGAAGCAAACTAAACTGTCACCAAGTCTGACTGGTTTGTTATTGAAATGTCTAATTGAAATCATCGGTGTGACAGTATCAGATTGAGATTGAGCTAGACCAAAATGTTCCACATTTTGTTTATTAATTTAATCCTATGCAGTATAAATGATGGTCAATTGAAGTTGGAAGATGGCCTGCCTTCTAAAGCTATGCTCGAGAACAATAAATGCTTTATTCTAGATTGTGGGGCTGAGGTGTTTGTTTGGGTTGGACGTGTCACACTGGTCGATGATAGAAAAGCTGCTAGCAAGGCTGCTGAGGTAAAAGAAAGAACTCCCAGAGTTAAATTTCAGATTTTAAATTTACTAAATTGTCATTTTTGGTTGCAATTGATATGAGACCTCAATTATACCAGAAATAGTATGTGTAGTTGAAGTCTGTAATCTTGATAATTGACAAGTGTTAAACATGATTATTTTTACTTAGGAATTTGTTGTCCGTGAGAAGAGACCAAAGTCAACACGGATCACTCAAGTTATTCAAGGTTATGAGACTCATGAATTCAAGTCTAATTTTGAATCCTGGCCAGTCGGCACTACTACAAGCACCTCCGGTAATGAGGAAGGGCGAGGCAAAGTTGCAGGTAATAATAAATAAATTGATATGTTTATCTCACATCAGATGGTTTCTGGCACTTGGTACCAATACATATTGGCACAAACAGCTACTGATTGAAAACCCTATATTAATATACTAATCCTTGTGACATTCCTGAGAAAAAGGTTGGATGAGTCGAAATGAGAAAAGTTTTTAAGTGAACTTGGTCCTAATGGTAAGTTTGTAAGAGCCAATACTTTATACATAGTGCAACGGGTTCTTTGCTTGTATATTAATTCTTCTCAACATTGATGCATATTTACTTTCCAAAATCCAGCTTTGCTAAAGCAGCAAGGTGTAGATGTTAACAAGGGAGCAGCTAAGGCCCCCACCCCTGTAAACGAGGAAGTTCCTCCTTTGCTCGAAAGCAATGGAAAACTAGAGGTTCTTTTCTTTGTTCTTTCTTGCATTTTGCTTTCGCAAAATATGGTTGGCAAATAATAATTCCAGTTAATTCATGTAGGTCATGTTTGGTTGTGGAGTAAGAGGTGGAGTAAATCCCTTACTCCACACTTAAGTAGCCAAACGAGGAGTAAAATTGGAGGAGTAAGATGGAGTAAGAGGTGAGTTAATCCGGAGTAACTTACTCCACCTCTCTAGGTGGATTAACTTACTCCACACTTACTCCACTTGTATGGCCCACTGTCATAAAAAGAGACACATTTCCTAACATCTTACTCCTCCAAGTGAATTAATTTTAAGCTATAACTTAAACTACCAAACAAGGTGTAAAATATGAGGAGTAACATGGAGTAAGCAATTTAATCCTCATTAATTTTACTCCACAACCAAACATACCTGTAGTTATTACATTTCTTCTCTTTTTATTTTTTTTCCTGGGAATACTCTGGAGCAGCTTCAGTACTTGACTAATAGGTCTGAGAGGCTTACAGAACTGGGTGTTGAAATTCTACTTATTGCTTGATGCTACGTAGAAGAATGTTCATCTGTCGTGAATAATTATTTCCATGTATCTTAATCAGGTCTGGTGCATCAACAGCAATGCAAAGACACCACTTGCTAAAGAAGACATTGGCAAATTTTACTGTGGAGACTGCTACATAGTTCTGTACACGTACCATTCTGGTGAAAAGAAGGAAGAGTTCTACCTTACCACTTGGATTGGAAAGGAAAGTGTGCAGGTAAATTTCAATTCACTACATAATTCTTACACAATCATGTATTTTTGTTCACTATACAACTTGGAAGTCTTTGACACAAACATCTACACTTTAGTGAAGGGCTAGGAGTATAATGTTTGATAAATGAAGTTTTGAGGATTCGTATAGGTCTAATTGTTAACGGGGAATGTTCTTTTAAGTTAGACTGTTATTCATTTGCAAAGTAATATTTCTACGTGTTATTTTATTATATTTTTGACATTTTTATTTTTTATTTAGGATGATCAAATAACAGCCACTCGCTTAGCTAGCACAATGTGGAGTTCCTTGAAAGGAAGACCCGTTCAGGCACCGATCTGTCCTCCTTAATCTATCTCTTTCCCTCTCTCTCCATGCAATACATCACTTGTTAATCATTTTCACCATATACAGGGTTGCATCTATCAAGGGAAGGAACCACCGCAATTTATTTCACTCTTCCAGCCGATGGTTCTTCTTAAGGTAACATTGCATTCTCTCATCCCCCCAGCAAATTTTATTGCACGGTTTTTCGAATTATGTTATTGAAAAACCTACATCATGACCTCTTACTGGAACTTTATTGTCAATGAGTCTTGTCTAAAGTTACCTAATCGCAGAACTACTCGAATTAGTTTTCTAACTACTTCTGGAAGTACCATCAAACCAGGATGCTTCCTAATGTCAACAGAAGTTGTATGTATAAGCACAAAAGTAATCTTGAAATAGGAAGAGCGCATTCAATCTGCCTTATGCATGACCAGGTTGAATGATCTAATCTTGTTCTCTTAATACAGGGTGGAATCAGCACAGGATACAAGAAGTTAATAGCGGACAGTAACATGACGGATGAGACGTACACGTCTGATGGCATTGCTCTGGTCCAAGTGTCTGGCACATCAGCCCATAACAATAAATCCATTCAAGTTGAGGCGGTATGACCTCTGTCTAATTCTAGTAGTAGTATGAGTAAGTTGCATGTATATGGTAGGTTATCTTTGAAATTTTGGATTGGATTTAGAAAAACTACAAATTGGCAGCATATGGTTTTTGTGCGGATATAGTTGCATATATATGGTAGGTTACCTTTGGAATTTTATATTAGATTTTGAAGAACTACCAAATGACAGCATATGGTTCTTGTGCGGGCATACCAGTTGGCTTCTGGTTAGCACAGAGTGTACATCTATTGAGTACTTGCATGTCTGCTTCATGTGAGGATACCAGTTGGCTTCTGGTTAGCACCGAGTGTACATCTATTGAGTACTTACATGTCTGTTCCATGTTTTGCGTTAGGTGGCATCATCTCTAAGTTCGTCTGAGTGCTTTGTTTTGCAATCTGGGAATGCACTATTTACATGGCATGGTAATGCCAGTTCCTTCGAACAACAGCAATGGGCTGCTAAAGTTGCGGAGTTTTTGAAGGTATGTACGGTCCCTTTTTAATCTCTCTTTCTTACATTTCTCTTTGCGAGTACTGTTTCATTTTTATCTTCAGAAGCACTGTTTGGCATGACAACCCTCCAGAGTGCAGTAGTTACTTTTGCTGAACAATTAAATCAGTTGAAAAACTGTGAGTAAACATAAAATGATAGAAAATTACAAAAGAAAAAAAGAGTTAAATGGTACTGTACAATGAGCAATGTGCTTTTTGTGCACATAGTATTAATGAAAGAAGCTAGTGACGAAGGAATTGTTGCTGTTTATTTGTAAGTTTTCTTTTTTAATTATTGCAGCCAGGTGCAGCAATAAAGCATACCAAGGAAGGAACTGAGAGCTCTGCTTTCTGGTTTGCACTGGGTGGTAAGCAAAGCTATAGTAGCAAGGCAGCAACACAGGAGGTTGTTGTCAGAGATCCTCACTTGTACACCTTTTCTCTTAAAAATGGTTAGACATTTTTTTTAAAAATCTTATACTCTGTTTTTTTATCTTTATATTAGCACCTAAAATCTAATTTATCCTGATTTGTTTTGTTCCTTTTCATTGGGTTGCATGAATGGAACTATACTACAGGAAAGCTTGAGGTTTGTATTTCTTGTTCTTCATTCTATTGTTTTTTTATTTTTGTGTTGTGGCTTTTTGCAGATAACTTTAAACGGTTGTTGTTCTTTTACTTTGTGGACTGACAACTTGTGGTATTGCTCAATGTGCACCAATTATACAAAACCTTGTTAATAACTTAATTTTTCAGGTCTCTGAGGTGTTCAACTTCTGTCAAGATGATTTGTTGACTGAAGATATTCTGATACTTGACACTCATGCGGAGGTCTTTGTCTGGATAGGCCAATCGGTTGATCCTAAAGAGAAGCAAAAGGCATTTGATGTTGGTCAGGTGGGAACCTATTCTCAACTAAGAGGAGTCTAAGAGTTCAGCAACAACCTTTCTTAAAACTGAATCTGACTCAAATCCGTAGAAAATTTAATTCAGGGTGTTGCACTATTTGCCATTGTTCTAAATTAATTTGATCTTTAATCAAACTTTAATTGTGAGACTTACACAGTAGTCTTGCCTTATTCGAGCTCTCACCTCTCCAAAGCTATTTCCCTAACGCAAACCGGAATTCACACATTTACAGAAATATATAGAGCATGCAGTATCTTTGGAAGGTCTTTCCCTTGAGGTACCTCTTTACAAAGTATCAGAAGGATATGAGCCCTGCTTCTTCAAAGTTTTCTTCTCCTGGGATAACTCCAAGTCGGTGGTACGTCATAATGTGCTAGCCTTACATTTTACTGTCTTTACACAGTATGTTCCACGTGTTAACCCCCTTTCTTATTATGACAGGTTCAAGGGAATTCTTTCCAAAAGAAACTTGTGCATCTTTTTGGGTCATCTGTGCGTTCAGAGGTATGTTCTGTCTTATTCCTCTCTAGAATTTTTCTTTTTGTTAAAATAAAGTGTGTATATGTTAATTACCTCAGAGGATCTATGTAATACATAATTTACATTTGTAAGACAACTGTGAATTTGTAGTAGTTGATAAATTATTACATCCTCTTCAATGGTATGAGAACAATCTGGCTCTTCTGCTGACTTGTGTTCTTAAATGACTAAAATCTACTTGTACCTGTATAGTCAAATGATAGGTCTAGGAGCTCAACGAATGGAGGGCCCACTCAAAGAGCATCAGCACTGGCAGCTCTTACATCGGCATTTAATTCTTCCTCAGGAAAACCTGTGAGTAAAGCTCTCAGATGTAATTTTCTTTTACTTGATTTTGGCATTGTATGTTGTGTTCTTAAGCACCTATCTGCCAGCTACTGAAATTGCTTACACTCCTACAGTCAGATTCATTCTTTATCATTGGTTTCTTCAAACTAAACCCAGAGCTCAGATCAACTTCTACTCTAGTTTTACGGCTATCTTGTTAAATTTGTATAGGAGATATGTAATATGCAAATTAATTGTTTCGAAGTTGACATACATTTTCTTATAATCCAAAGCTTCTGTGGTTTTCCAGAGCAATAATGAGAGGTCAAAGAGCTTAGGGGATGGGGGACCCACACAAAGGGCATCAGCAATGGCAGCTCTTACCTCGGCATTAACCCAACATCAAAGCCAAAGGGCACCACCAGCCTGCCAGTTCGTGGGGGCCAGGGGTCCCAAAGAGCTGCAGCCGTAGCAGCACTTTCATCAGTTCTGACGGCTGAGCAGATCCAGGCAGGTCAAACTGAGGCTTCTATTTGTACCATCCGGTCCTCCGGTTCTCTAGAGAGTCTTTCCTCAGGTATAGCTTTCTTAAAAAGGAACTGGCATCTTTTAGAGAAAAAATGTGTCATCCCCCCAAAAGTAAACTTTTCACCTATAAATGTAAAGTAAAACACAGAAAATGCCACCAATTTCCAATTTCTCCTGACTTCATGAAGTTTTCCATTTAAGAGTTGAAATTGCTCGGTTTTGGTAGGAACCAGAATAGTACAATCATTGAGAGCAGCCAATATGTATCATCCTCATATGTACTAACACTCTACTTGTACCTGTGTACTCATATAAAAATTATAAACGTACAACGTATTAATACCAAAAAGAGTCATAACCATGGACTTGATACTACAACAACAACCAAGCCTTTAGTGCCAAACAAGTTGGAGTAGGCTAGAAATGAAACCCAACCGAAGTCACATGGAATTGATGAATTTTTATACCTCATGTTCAGACATTCTCAAGGCCGAGAACACAGGATCTGAGGCGGGGGATGTTACACCACCACCAGAAGAATCTACAGAGAAGGATGCAACAGAGGGAGACAGGCTCTTGGTCTCGACTGAGACCGCTGACGTGGCAGATTCCACTGAGGTGTCACAGGAGCAGACCGCTGAGGTGAATGGAGGCGAGACAACTTTTAGTTACGACCGTCTGAAATCCAAATCAACCAACCCTGTTCGTGGAATTGACTACAAGAGAAGAGAGGTTTGTTTGTACTCTCTTAAAGTGAACTTTTCAAGTAATGATGATATACTGATATCTTAAGTGGGGATTTAAGATCAAGTCTTTTCTCCTGAATTTTTTTATGGATTCAGATGGCTCCACTGTTTGTGCTTCCATCATTCCTTGTTTTTTTGTAATGGAAGAATTGTGAAACTCATTTACCAGAATAGAGCAGTTAGATATATGTCTTATGTCATTTTCTCTGAATTGACATAAGAAATTGTGGCATTTTCCCTGAATTCCAACCCTTATGTCATGTTCTAATTTTGATTATATCTGTTCGTCGAATCGTCGTGCTCTTGATGCTCATCAAAATGAACCCAAAATATCTCTTATCTTTCACATATGAGTGAAGAAAGTTAAATTAGAATTGGATGTCCCCTATTATGTCTCTGGAAGTTTTCAATTTGTACCAAATTGATCCTGCAAGGGACATTTATTTAAAAGGTGGATGAAATTACACATCATCAGGAAAGTTAGAAATCTGAGTGGATGGTGTGAATCAGCAGATGCTAAAGTGAATGAGAATAGTGGATATACAATGCTACTGTTGTCTGCATCGGCATCTTCAATAAACTTATTATGAAAATTGATGTCATCACCCACATCCAGATATCAATGATGAGGATGCTGATGTCAGCATCCACATCATAATACAACCAAATTATGCTTCCGTTTTGTACATAATTATAGAACTAAGTTGGTTAAAATTTAAGACTTCGGGAGTTCAGGGACTGACATGGGAATTATGATAATTTGAGTACCAGAAATGAGAAAAGGGTGATTATTTAATGGCAATACATGTAATTTACTTTTAGCCTGTTTGTTTTATTCACTTAGTTATGTGTGCAGGTATTGACTCTTTTTCTTTCAATTGGTTATAGACATACTTGTCAGATGAGGAGTTCAAGACTGTATTTGGCCTGACAAAAGAGATGTTTTACCAGCAGCCGAAGTGGAAGCAGGACATGCAAAAGAGAAAATTGGATCTCTTCTAGAAGTATACTTTATTAAATGCCGGTCTTACTAAATATAATTACTGCTACTAAATGATGAGTATATAGTATTGCGGTGTCTTCCTTATTTGTAGAGCAATTGGGACTTCAATGAAGAATGGTCATAGAGTTTGGCTGTTGCGTAATGATGATTGGTTGATGATTTGCTATAATTGTTTGCTCGGTTGAAATTTATTAAAAAAAGAACAAAAGTGTTTAGGTCATTCTTTTATTTGTACATGGAGATGTTTTATTTTCTTCTTTGCTCTTTTTTTATCTTTGTTTGGACCATTTATAATGCACAATAGCACTATAGGGTTTGTATGCTTGATGTGTTTGCTAAAGGCTCATATGCATATGATATTTTCAGGTTTATGCATATGGGTCACCGTATTTAAGCTATAATTAATTCTATGGAATGTAATTAATGGCTTTGTTGAGGTGTATGACAATAAATATTGTTACTAAACTTGCATAGTATTAGTTAATAGTAAGCTTGCTTTTATATTGTACTAATTTGTTTCAACATTGCCTCTTATTTTTCATTTCTTTTTCAATTCTCTGGGAAATTGTGCTTGAACACTAACCGGACACGCTGAATAAAGTCACTAGCACTAAATGTAGACTCAAAAGTCACTAAATAGCAATAACACCACGGACAAAAGATGATAATCCATTTATTCAATTTCCAATCATTATCAATAAAGTGGACTGTTAGACACATGTAGTTAATTTCTTGTAAAGAGGTTCAGTGGTAAGACAAACCCTTTGATTATTTACTTTGAAGTAGTTTTGCAACTGTCTTGATTAAGAGCATTTGCATCCCAGCAACTCAAATAAGTTTCTAAATAACTATTAACTACTTTTTAGAAATTAAGGTCTCTAAATTTCTAACTCTCACATTCCTGAAATTAATTTTAGAGTTTATATAAGTCACGTCAGTAACAAATTAAAAAGGAGAAATAATTTGAGCAATCATTTGGCCAGTGTGGAGTTTATAAACAGTTTCTTAATAAAAAACTCTCCCATATCCGTGAAACTGGATTAGAAACTGTCACATCATATTAAAAACTCTCATAATACCAGAAATGTTGATGCTCAAATACGTAATTATTTACAGTTGTAACGTGATGTTGACTAAGTCAAAACAGTTGTTGGTAACTGTCTTGATTTTTCTGACTCATTTTTCCAACTCTTTAAAATACATATTTAGTTATTGTTCAATACATACTTGTACATTATACCAATACACATTTATTCAGTTTTTATTTTAATTGATCAAAAATAGTTAGGGGACTGCGCGCATATAATATTTCTTAAGATGGCATCAGAATCAACTATCAAGCGAACCTTCCTTTTTTTTTTTTTTTGAAGTTCCAGAGCTCTGAATTCATCATACTCTCGTAGGCTTTTAAATATCAATTCAATACGCAATTATAAAATGCTTATTTCATAATCAAGATTCAAGAACATGTACAATTTTTTTCGGCTGGTACGTAAGATATATCGGAAGAAAATTGCACATATATGTTCTTGTGGATTACAAATTGATTTTGTTTCATCCTTGTATAAATAAGTTGTAGTTTTCACAATTTAAGAACAGCTGAGTTGGTGAGCCAATTAGGTGACCAGTCCCTATTGGTAGAGCTGCACATAATAACTAGGGCTATCATATGGAATCGGGAGGAGCGAACGCCTTTTCAGCATTACCCCTTATCGCGCCTTTCGTGGTAGATAATTGTTTTGGATAAAAAAAAAGAGTGAGGCTACGGTACTATACATAGCACGGTTTGGTCTGTGCTACGGCTCAATATTTGATTTTTTTAAATTCTAACGGTTGATCTGAACCGTTCAACATGATTATAAAATGAATATGTACTTGCAAATTAAATTTTACATTTTTTCGAATTTTTTTACTGTTTTTTAAAATAGGTAGAAAATCACTTGATGTGAAAATTCTGGACCATCCAAAAACAGTGATTTTCTACATATCTAAAAAATATTAAAAAAATTCGAAAAAATGTAAAATTTGGTTTCCAAGTACATATTCATTTTATAATCATGTTGAACTGTTCGGATCGACCGTTAGGATTTTGAAAACTCAAATATTGAGCCGTGCTATGCATAGCACCGTAGCCTCACTAAAAAAAAATTTAGAAGAGAAGGATTCAATTTTTTTTTGTGTGTATGTACTATGTTTTTATTTTTAGAATTATATTCACTTAAAATATAAAATTTAAATGTCAAAATAAAATTATTAGATATGATTTATATAAAAAAATCATGATATTTTGATTTTGTTTTCATTAACATTAAAAGTTAACAAAAATATATTGATATAGATAATTTTGGACGTTGATTTTGCAACTTATTAATTCATATAAAATTTAATAAAATGAGTGATATTTTTATGTATATGTAGAGAAAATAATATATGTTACATTAAACGGGTTTTATTTTGACATATAAAGTTTAAATTTTTTTACAAAGGCATGATAGAGACACAAAAATGAAAACATTTGAACCCTCTTCAATCTAGAAAAAGATGAGTTTTAAGCCTACGGGCTATTCGGAAAAAAGAAAGAAGAAAACACGAGTTCTATAGTCATAAAATTATACAGTCGAGAATTGATTAATGAGTCTGACTAGTATGACATCAATGTCATATGACACCAACTACAAAATTTATTGGATAGACTTCAAAAGACTAATCCAAACCATTCAAACCGATTTATTTTATGAATGATGCATTTACATACAAATTTTTAAAATTTTCTAGTTATTTTAGTAAAATCAAGCGGTAAAAAATGTTAAAAAACAAATGTATTAAAACTAACTTAAAAACTCACACATTTGACCGCTTGACTTGATACTAAATAAATTCGAAAAATTATAAATTTTGCATGTAAATGTACAACTAATGAAATAGATCGGTTTGAACGGTTTGGATTCACTGTTTGAAGTCGTTTCGATAGGTTTTGGAGTTGGTGTTATATAGGCTGAAATGACACTGATGTCATACTAGCCAGACTCTTGATTAATTTCGAAATTAATTTTTTCAAAGTATAAAATTAATTAGAATACATGCTAATTGACCATGTAAAACACTACTTTATCAGTAGCATTGCTTCGGAGAATAAATGTAGTCGGATTAAAAAAAAAATAAATGATCTCACTCTTATACAAGGAGTTGGCTACGGTGCTACACGTAGCATAGAGGGCCTCCGTGCTACGGCTCAATATTTGAGTTTTCAAAATCATAATGGTCAATCTGAACAGTTCAACATGATCTCCATATAAATATGCACTTGCAAACCAAATTTTACATTTTTTAGAATTTTTTTACTATTTTTTTAGATAGGTAGAAAATCACTTGATCTGAATGGTACATAATTTTCAGATCATGTGATTTTCTACCTATCTAAAAAATAGTAAAAAATTGTAAATATTGTAAAATTTGGTTTTGCAAGTACATATTCATATGAAAATCATGTTGAACAGTTCGGATTGACTGTTAGAATTTTGAAAACTCTAATATTGAGCCGTAGCACGAAGGCTCTCTATGCTACGCGTAGCATATTAGCCAGATTCCTTATACAATTAGCATTATAAATTTATAATCAAACCTACATAAAATCAACTACCACAACGGACGGCTTTCGGAAAAATATACCGAGCATAAAAAATTTCAACATATTTCCGAAAGTGGGAATTCAGATCACCCCTGGTACCGTAATAGGGAATCTTTTACAATTACTTGATCTGGACCGTCCTTTTTAACTTGGCACGAATCTCAAAGCCCAATAATACTGCCCCTCCGTCAGTCCGAATCCCAAACCGGCTGGGAGTAAACTCAAACCGTAAAGTGAAGGAAATCTTTTACGGTAGGATTTTTTTTAAAAACCATAAATAAATAATTAATTTACCAAAACGACATGATTACCCGAAGATTTACAAAAACCATCAATACCGAGATGCCAATTCGGTCCGAACGAATTTTTTTTCTCCGGACCGAATTGGCATTTCGGTCTGGCTGTTTTTTTCGCTGTTTTCACGGGTTGCGGCACAGAAAATCACAGAAAATAAAAAAAAGGCCAGACCGAACTGGCAATTCGGTCCAGAGGTTTTTTTTAGCCTGGACCGAATTGCCATTTCGGTCCAGGTATTTTTTTTTTTTTTTTTTTTTTTTTAGACGAGCAAAATAAAGAAATCAAAATTTGAATTATTTTTAAATTTATTTGATAGATTACTTATTTTGACATATTTGAGTTACAACAATTATTTTTTTCATTTTCAAAGTCCAAATTGTCGATCCAAACCGTTCAACAAGATCTCCACAATAAAATGTGCTTGCAGATCAAATTTTGCATTTTTTTGAATATTTTTTACTATTTATTAACTATTTTACAAAAAATAGTCATATTCAGACTATTAAATTTTGTACTCATCTTAATAAATAGTAAAAAATTAAAAAAAATGTAAAATTTGATCTGCAATCACATTTTATTTAGATAATCATGTTGAACGGTTTGGATCGACGATTTGGACTTTGAAAATGAAAAAATGATTGTTGTAACTTTGTTGTAACTCAAATTTGTTGTAACTTGATCCCCCCTCATACTAAAATACGCTAAATTACTTGAAATTATGTTGAATTACACTATAATAGTTAAATTACACTAAATTACATTACATTACGCTAAAATACGATAAATTACGCTAAATTACATATAAATAGGGACGATATCTTCACTAAAAAGGCGAAAAACGACAGCGAAACTTCAAACGGTCATAAAATGACGCTCGAGTGTCCGATTTCAGCAAATGACCACTTTTCGGAAAGCTTGCGAAAATGCGCATGCGTCTGTGCCCGCTACGTCGGATTCCGAAATTCAGAATCGCCAAAAAACAAAGGGAAGAGCCTCAAAACTTGAGTTGAAGTTTCTGATTAAGATTTTTATTTTTATTATTCAATCCAAGTAGCTCAGTAAATTAGTTACATAATGAACTTGCAGATTACCAATTTTTACTATTTTTGAAATTTTTTTACTATTTTTTATGATTCATGAAAGATGACACATAATCGGTCTACTTTTACATAATTTACCGTATTTCAACATAATTAACGAAGTTATTGTAATTTAGTGTAATTCAATATAATTTATTGTAATATAGTGTAATTCAACATAATTCAACATAATTTATTGTAATATAGTGTAATTCAACTTAATTTCAAGTAATTTAGTGTGTTTTTAGTATAAATATGCTAATTATAAATCAAAAGAAGTAATCTAACAAAAAATTTAAATTTTCAGTATTAGATTTCTTTATTTTGTTCTTCTTAGTATTTCTATAAAAAAAAAAAAAAAAAACTGGACCGAATTCCAA
>JAJGRW010000747.1:0-11580 GCA_025461045.1 Carex parvula
CCAAATTAGAATAACTTGGTCTCCAAGTTCAGAATCACAGAATTAGAAATATAAAAGTTAGTAGGCTTAGTGGGCACCGAAAATAAAACGACTTGATCTCCAAGTTCAGAAAATGTTATATAAGGCTAAGGAGACCACATGAGAAATCATCCATTATTACATATCCATTTTCCACAAATTGAGAGAGAGAGATCCTGCAGAAATTCTCAAAGTTCCGAAGGCTTTTCAAGGAGGGAGAAGAAGAAGATTCAAGCAAGGAGTCGGCAAGATCGAGGTTTTTGATCTAAGAAATGGTGTAATCATTTCTTTATTTCATTTCTTATTGTTTTTGCCAAACTTTGTTATGGATCTCTCCAAGAGAGAGTAGTTCTCTTTCTAGGGGTTTAGGTCAATGCATGAACTTGTTTAATTCTAGCTTATTCGGATATTTGTTTTTATTATGATTGTTTGATTTGATGTTAATTTTTGTGATTTATTCTTTATGAATTTCATTAGTACTTGAATTTTAGTTCACCTGGTTAGAGTTTATTGAATTGAAGTAGCTTGAAATCGCGTTGATCGTGTCTTTCCGCTTTAAGTTTATTAAATTCTAGCATTGGTCAAGGTAAGGAGAGTACTAATTGAAATCATAAAGACATACCTTAGGATTTGAATTAGAAGCGACCGTACTTTGATATCCAAACCGGAACTATAGGAATTAAGGTTAGGGTTTGGTGAAGGACTTAATCGTGAAGTCAAAACCTAATTAGAACACCTTAGAACAAATATCGATGTATACTTTGAAGCATGTGACTTAAATATCCCTCTAGGTTAGTGACAGCCCTAGAATTCGAGGAACATTAATCATCCACCCAAAGTATTTGTATTAATATTTGTTCCAAAGGCTAATCAAATCTAGGTTAGAAACCTCGTCTTATCAAACATGAATTTAAACAAACCGAATAAATAGAATTAGCAAGGAATTGTAGACCGAATGCCCCTAGATCTCCTTAAACTTGAAAACAAACCAATATTTCTTTCCTTTATTTTATTTTATTGTTTGAAACTCCTCTCTTTCGGGTATTGAACCCAACCTTAGGATTTTAGAACAAACCCCCCCCCCCACTTTACTTTTTAATTTTAGAAGTAGTTTTCTTTATTAAAAATTGATATTTCCCTATCTCCCTGCGGATCGACACCTAAATACTACAATCGATAGGTTGTGCGCTTGCAACTAACATATTTATTGGGTACGAAGGTTTATAAATATTAAAGGCAAAAAGAGTACAAAAACACCATACCTAAAATACTCAACACTGTTACATTTAAAAATAAGTAAATTACACAAATAATCTTTACAGGTATATATATTATATCATTAGTTTATTTTTACAAGTATATATATTTTATCATGAGTATATTTTTCTTTCCAATATTAATAACTCAGCATTTCAACCTGCTTATTTTTATAAGTTGATTTGACAAAAAAAAAAAACACAATTAACCAGTGTTCTAAATAGCGCGCTATAGCGGCGCTATAGCGCCGCTATAGCGTTTTTGGACCCCAAACGCTACGCTATGACACCAAAATGCGCTATTTGCGCTACGGCCGCTATAGCGACCGCTACAGCGCCATAGCGGTCCGCTATTCGCGCTATTTGCGCTATACAATATGGGTTTTTTTTTAAAGCAATTTATATGGGTTTTAAATAAAGATAAAAAAAATCTCAAACCGAAATTGAATTTGTTGCTACTTGCTACAGATAAATCAATTTGAAATTGGGAATAGAAATTGAAATTTGAATAGAAAAAAAGTCCAAATCGAAAATAAAATTTGAATAGAAAAAAAAAATTATGTCATGAATCATGATGCTTAAGATATTTTTAATAGGAAAAATCGATAGTTTATGATATTACTATGGATATTTTGAACCGCAATTTGAACTTTGTACTGGTTCAATATGAATATTATAATTTCTTAATTACTTTGGTGTTATTTATTGTTCTATGAGACTTTAGATAATGTTGATATTTAGTACAAATATTGAATATACGAAATGTAAAAAAAAAACGCTATTTGGAATAGCTTCCGCTATAGCGACGCTATTCGCTATAGCTTTTTTTTTAGCCTTCCCGCTACGACGCTATAAACGCTATTTAGAACCTTGCAATTAACAAAGTGCATTAACTAATAAGTTTCACCAATTTATTCAAATTTAACACAAACAACCAAAGAAGATAAATAAAAAAATGTTTACAAAAATAAGAGCACAAATTAGAATAATTTGTAATCAAGCCACTAGATATTCAATACCATATCTTTCGTTGTCAATGTGCACTGAAACACTAATTTATAAGTTTACTAGACGTATTAGATCAATATAAAGAGACATTGTATCAATTTGTTAGACTACATTTCGTGGTAGTTTAGTTGTATATATATTTTATCCATTTTATTATTACTTCTTTTGATATCCTCCAATATATTGGATGAAAGAGTAAATCATATTGAGAAATTGAAATTATCAACCTCAACACACTCTTATATCTAGATCTATTCAGTAATTATTTTCTGTCATACCATATCTATCAGTTTTAATTTGAATCCCTTATATTGAATATTTGAGTAACACTTAGCAAGATTTTTGTAAATTAAAAAATAAAAGTACGTCTATATATTAATGTCCTCAATGAATATTGAAGGGTTTCACTATTATATAGGCAATAAATAAGGCTGGTACATCATTCAGTATGTGCCTGTGACCTTATATCGGTTTAATTTTGCATGAAAATCAACACATTTATTGTTTTATTCATTATACTTTTAAGATTGTAGATCAAATTTATCTGACGTACTTAACATATCTATATTTCTTGAGTGAGGCTATGGTGCTATGCATAGCACCAATGGCTAGTGTACTACGACTCAATATGGTACTTTTTAAAATCCTAACGGCCGATCCGAACCGTTCAATGTGATATCCATATGAATATGTACTTGCAAACTAAATTTTATATTTTTTTGAATTTTTTTACTATTTTTTTAGATAGGTAGAAATATCAGTGTTTTCTGAAAATTCTAGACCATCAAAATTCTACCTATCTAAAAAAATAGTAAAAAAATTCGAAAAAATATAATATTTAGTTTGCAAGTACATATTCATATGGTTATCACATTGAACGGTTCGGATCGACCGTTAGGATTTTAAAAAGTACCATATTGAGCCGTAGTACACTAGCCATCCGTGCTATACATAGCACCATAGCCTCACTCATATTTCTTTGCCCATTTCTACACAAGGCAATTTTGATACCTAGATAGCTTTTTTTTTCAATTAACTTTCTTTTTTCGGAAACTTTAGAGTTGGTTTGATTATTTCATTTCTTTTACTTAAGATACAGCCGGAAACCTACTTAAAAGTTTTCACCTACAATTAATTGTCTTCTTTTTCATTTTGCATAATAAATGATGTACATCAATGAAAAGTTCCAGAACCAGTCCCCAGATCGACCTAACCAGTGCGTACCAGTTCATAGGACGACCTGACTGTTGCATACCAATTCCCGTACCGACCTGACTTATGCGCACACATCAGTTTGTATCGACCCAACTGGTGCTATATTCATGTGTTCGACTTTTTTACGAGTGCGTATCCTCTGAGAAATCTCAACTTTTGCGTGACCGACGGCGACGTGTATGGTGCCTATTCAGGGATAGCGCAGGGGCAATATTATTTGTGCTTTGAGATTCATGCATAACGTAGTTGAACGGTTGAGATTTTCCATAAAAAAACACTCTTAAGTTTGAGATATCTCAGAGGATGCCAATTCCTTTTTGACTACTCGAGCCAAGGGCACCTGTAGCCTTTAAACGGTAGGTCCTCTTCCTATAATCATAATTAAGGAACTAACCTCAAATCTCAAGCACTAAATATTCTGACTCGCCGCTTCCCTACACTATAGTCCGAGAATTTAAGGACATGATTCTCTGTGGCGGTATGGATGCACCATTCTGCGTGACAGATAATTAAAAAAAATGTAACGAGTAAGTAGTAATTACAAGTCTACAAGAACTTCAATCTCCTTCAAACTTCAATGAAGAATGATGCTGATCCGCTATAATCATGGAGATCCGTACCTCCCCACAATGGTTCCAGCTAATTATAACCTTTAAAAAGATAGCCGAAATTTTTAAAGTTAGCACAATTTAAAAAAAAATAAACCAAATAACCATCGTTTCTGGGAATTTCGATTTTCACCACGGCCGCACCGGCATTTTGCGGACTCAAATGCTGGAGACCGCACAGGCGTTCTGCGGACCCATTTTTTTTTTTTGGTGTTTTATCGAGGCACTACGCATCCGTATGAGATATCTCAAATTTTTTTATTTTTTAATATTTTTTGTTCTAGGAATACGTGTCACATTATGTGAGATATCTCAAAGTTTGAAGAAAAAAAAATGGGTCCGCATCGGCATTCTGCGGCCCCGCTGAAATGGGTCCGCACAATGCTGTGCGATCGTGGTGAAAACCGAAATTTTCAGAAACGATGGTTATTTTGTTTATTTTTTTTTTAACTATTTTATAAATAAAAATTTCGGAAAAGATAGCATATAACGCTAACATGTAGATACTTGTTATTAGTATAACTATTTATCTTTACTATCTTTATAATTTATTTTAGATAGAAAATTAGAGATCTAGCCTATTAACTTTTTTTAAATTGTCCATAAATAACATCCCATTAGGATTTCGAACCCACCACCTCCAATATGGATGGTGTTGTCTTTTGCCACTATATCAAAAGTTAGATTCTTACTTTATAATTTACTTAATAGCATTATAATTCATTTTAATGAGTTTATGATTTATTTTATTTGAATAATTTATCATGAGACGGTTTAGTTTAGTGATAATGATAATAACAACAATGAAGAAAGCATGATCTGAACGGTTCCTTGCTCATTACTAATATAATTTAATCTATTTTGCAGAAGCGTTAGAAGGCACAAATTAAGAACTTGAACAGATAAAAGAGAAGTGATAATTGATAGTAACAACAACTTATCCGTACCCTTTGTTTGAATGTGTTTATATTTGATGAAAGCAGTGTTTATAACTTATGTTACTAGGAACAAAAATTCTAAAAACTAAAAATTATTTATCTGACAAAAAATTTTAATTTGAACATTTTTCCAATCATTCCATAAAGAAAAAAAATGATAAATATTTTGTATATATAGTAAGTATAAACATTTGTGTATTTAAGATATAAATAGCATATATTTCAAGTATAAGCAGTTTTGTGGCAAATAGTAACTTTTTTTTGTGTGAAAATACGAGTTTAGAATCCGAATTGGAAATTTTTTTTTTTATGACATTAAAAGGCTAGACCTATGTCTTTTTTTTTTTTAATAAAAAGAAGGTATAAGCAGTTTAATTGTACACAAGTAATATAAAATATGAGGTGAAAGAATAAATTCTTAAAAGTCAAATATCAATAACTCTTTTGTGAGTAGATCTCTTAATTTTAATTAGTTACAACAGTAAAAGTGTGAAAAAAAATTAAAGGCATGGAAAGGGAGGTTCTTAATTACCTCCACCAACGCCCCATTATCTATGTACATCATTAACAATCTCTAAGAATCAATTTGCTCCTAATTAATCATCACTTTTCTCTCTCTCTACTTTATTTTCCTCCTCTCTTTTCTCTCTCCTTGCGTGCTACTCAAAATCTCTCATACCATACTCCCCACTCAAGTCTCCTCTTATTCCTCCCCACCTCCCCTCCCTTATACCACCTGAGAAGGAACCTCTTTATGTTTTTGGTACTTATACCATCTAGTGAAACTAGATCTCTCCCTTTCTACTGCTCTTACACATGCTTCCTCTTTCATAAAAGAACCATCTTTAGTGCCAAAAGAAACAATAACAAGTTATCTATGGAGATGTCATTCACCTTACGCCATTGCTTACTTCTCTTCATGAGCTTTCATTTTTGCTCAGGTATGTCATGCTCTGTTTTCTCTGTTTTTTTCTGTGTTACATTCTTTTTTGTTCCTCAAAAATTTACTTTGCTATATATAATAAGCAAATGTCACACGGTTGAAATACTATGTTTGAGATACATTATTTAATAACATTTGTAAAATTATATCTCTGTTCTCACCATATTCTTCATTATTTATTCTACAAGATTACACCTGAAAATTGAGTAATGCAAGAAAACCATAGCACAACTTGCATGATATGAATTATGATTCTGGATATAGCTATATATGTAAAGTTGTTCCATCTAGTATACATTCAATGAAGGTTGCTCTTAGTTTAGGATATTTTAAAATAACTAACAAAAAAAAGGTTGGTTTGGAGTCTTTTGGGTTAATTAATTCCAGAGCTGTGTGGTAGGAAACATGTGATGATTATAGAGAATTTATGATGGAGCCAAGAGAAAAAAATAAATTAATTGTGGTGGATCTCTAGTGGATACAATTATAATTACATATCCTTCTTGTATTAATTGTAGGGGAGATATCATTTTTGGCTGCATATTCCTCTGCCATACCAACAATTCATGATTGAAATAGGATCCTATTGTTTTTCTAAAATATTGTATCTTTTTGTACTCATGCATGTATTGTAGATTTGTATTAAACAACCTTTTTTGCATACACATACTAATGTTATAATAAGTTAGTGTCTAGAAAGTATTTTTTTAGAAGAGGAGTTGATATCAAGTCATTCAACTATTTAATATTTACAAAAAATTTTCTAATTGAATTTTGAACTTGCGTTCCTCCTGTACAAAGAATATTGTCTTTTATTACTATATTAAAAGTAAGTTTTCATTAACAAAAAAAGCATATTAGTAAAAATATTTTTATTGAATTGCAGCTGAAATTGTCGAAGTTCCAAAAAGGATTTTTAACAGTGATTTTGAATAATTATAGCTCGAATATATATCAAATCAGGAAAGTAAAAGTTGAAATGAGTAACCTCAACTTTTATGGTTACGGCTTGTGGGCTTGTGGCAAACTTTATATATACCCTATTTATATACAAAGCAATATGTTTGCTAAAGTAAATTTTCGAAAAGATATGTTACTAAAGTGACCTAGGGGCAAAGTCAAAAGTTAAGTTGGTAACAACAAATATTCTGTACATATTATTGGGTCAATATATACATAGAGTGAGGCTATGGTACTATGCATAGTACGGATTGGTCCGTGTTACGGTTTAATATTTGAGTTTTCAAAATTCTAACGGTCGATCCAAACCGTTCAACATGATTATAAAATGAATATGTACTTGCAAACCAAATTTTACATTTTTTAGAATTTTTTTACTATTTTTTTAGATAAGTAGAAAATCACTGTTTTTGGATGGTCCAGAATTTTCAGATCAAGTGATTTTCTATCTATCTAAAAAAATAGTAAAAAAATTAGAAAAAAATATAAAATTTGGTTTGCAAGTACATATTCATTTTATAATCATGTTGAACGGTTCGGCTCGACCGTTAGGATTTTGAAAACTCAAATATTGAGCCGTAGCACGGACCAAACCGTGCTATGCATAGTACCGTAGCCTCACTCATATATATATGTGTGTGTGTTCGTTACGTGTGATACAATAGAATATTAAAGGAAATTACTCTGCTTAATCCTAGGATATGTAGGTTAAATATATAACTGAAATTATAAATGGTAAACAATTAACTCTTTGAATAGGAATTCAAGTATCTTTCACAAATGGACAAGAAACAAAATGGTAAAAATAACAAAAAAAAAAAAAAAGGCATTCATGTATAACTTTTTAAAAATTGGACATTTGAGATAGCCTAAATCCTGACTAATCCAGTACAGATAATTTAAAGTAGCTATTCCTGTCCCCAAAATAAATGGTATGCTCTAAACCTTGTGCTTAAAGAGCATATATATATAATTTTCATATCAGTTTTTCAACAGAAAACTGCCATTTCTTTTCTTAATTAATGTACTTCATATTTATGTTTCATATATTATTTTATAGGGAATCTAGTTCAGGCAACAAATAGGATCCTCTATAATCTACAATTCTCGGAACCCTTCCCTGAGAGAGATGTAATAACACCAACAACAACAGTACCTGTGGTAAACCCCACCACAAACCCTAATACAGGTAGTACAAATCCAACGGTAACTCCAAACCCTACCTACACTTATCCACCCTACACTACCCCACCCACAACCCCAACCACTCCCACAACGACACCTGTCACCACCCCTTACACATCTCCCACAACCCCAACCACTCCCACAATGACACCTGTCACCACTCCTTACACAACCCCTACCACTCCTTACACAACTCCCACAACAACAACTCCTAGCACCTCCACCGGAGGTTCATCAGGTGGAAGCTGGTGCATCGCCAGCCAGAGCGCATCGCAAACCGCACTACAAGTTGCATTGGATTATGCATGTGGATATGGTGGGGCCGATTGCTCAGCGATTCAACAGGGTGGGACTTGCTATAATCCTGACACACTCCGGGACCATGCATCATACGCATTTAATAACTACTATCAAAAGAATCCCGTATCAACGAGTTGTGATTTTGGAGGGTCTGCGGTTCTTACCAGCGTCGATCCAAGTATGAGTTCAATTTCAGTCATTTAATGCATCATTTTGCAAAAATTATCAGTGTATTGTAGCCATTAAGGAGATTTAGGAACTTTTTACCATTTAGTTTATTTACTCTCCAAAAATCCTTATATTGTTTCAAGCAGCAAAAAAATTGTTTATAATTAGAGACAGCTGAGGAAAATAGCTTTTGTATGTTTAATTATTTACATTGTAGGCAATTAAGTTCCTAAGAACAATATTTTGATAATTCTAACTGGTTCTGTTCATTTCTGTAGGTACCGGGTCATGCCAGTTCCCGGCAACAAGGTACCATCTCTAACTCTTGTATACTATTTACAAATAACTGATAATACAATTTTAATGCCTAAAATGAATTAACTCTTCTCAAAATTATATTTAACAGCACAAGCTCATCGGTGCTAAACACATCAAGCCCAATCGGCGGTTCAGGTTCAACGGTGTATGGTTCAGAGCCGCCTCCTGATCAATATAGCGGAACTTCGACTCAAAATTGTGTTACGCTTATTGTTGGGTTCATGTCTTTCATCATCTCCTTTGTCTCATTACAAACTTAATGAAGGGTTGCTGATTTGCTGAATTCAGAGGCTAAATTTTTCTCTTTCACCACTTCAGAAGAGATAAGCAAAGCCTAGAATGCCAATATATAGTTAGTAAAAGGTATTGGTAAATTGATGGAGCTCCTCATTTTTTTTCTTTTTAAATTATTATAGGAAGAATATAGATTTTTTTTTTGTTTCTTTTAGACTTCGTTCTTTTGAGGACATATGTGTTATTCGTTTATCTATACATAATAAATGTGGTAGAAAATCATGAAAGTTACTTCCTTGTGGATCCAAATTTAATCAAATATTAGTGATTAGTTAGAAAAGAAATGTCTAGTATATATGTAATAAGTAAATCTGTAATTAATGATCATTAGACATAATCAATCTCAACGAGGGAAAACAAGTACTTAAACAGAGACATTGGGGTTACTATCAGGGGGTAAATATATTGACATAGAAGTTTTGGCTTAGTGCAGCGCACAAATGATATGCAGTGTTATTTTGATCCTATTGTCCGTGTGCTGCATGAAGCCAAAACTTCTCTGTCAATATCTTTAATTACCCCTCTCAGGAGCTGTGATTTTTTCTTTATATAATCCTTGAACTATTAAAACACTTTAATTAGACAATGTTTTTTGTCCATACCCAAAATTTATTTGGGCCAATATAAAGTTGCTCACATTAATTTCATTACCTCGATTCTGGGCTGCCACCGTGTGTTTAGGCCCATACATTTTATTTTTATTTTTTTGGAATAGCAGCCCACACAAATTAAAGAACACCTGAAATGATTAAGCAGAGCTATATGTTCTATGATATCTGATCATGGGACTACAAGAGTAAAGTTTAATTTACCTTAACTTTGGTCCTTATTCAATTTGAGTTTTGGAATTATTTCTTTTCTTTGTTTTAATTATCCCTGAATTGTAAAAGATAATTTTTCGGAAGTCGATGAACATAATAAAACCTCAATTTATTCATTTTTAGTGATAAAACTTTTAATTCTATCCGAATTTAGTCAATCTTTTAATTCTCAGAAATAAAAAATCATCTCTCACAAATTAACCAATTTTCTTGCATTGTATACTTGTATCTCAAACCATTACCCCAAAGTCACCAAGCAACACATATAAGATTTTATTACAATATTAGAAGATGGGTGTTTATAAATCATGATAACAAATTTCAGCCAATAATCATAGATTATAGACATGATACATATATGTAATATATAAAGAGTAGAACTAAGGTGTTCTTAAGCTCACCAAGCTCCTTTGTGAGCTTAATTAAAAAATCTATTGAATTGGCTTCAAACGATGCATTCAAACCGTTGAAACCGATTTACTTCACGAGTGATGCGTTTATATATTAAATTTATAAATTTTCAAACTAATTTAGTATAAAGTCAAGCGGTCAAAAAAAGATGGTTTATAAGTTAATTTTAGGTGTTCATTTTTTATCATTTTTTGACCGCTTGACTTTATATTAAATTAGTTTGAAAATTTATAAATTTGACATGTAAACTCATCACTCGTGCAGTAAATCGATTTCAACGGTTTGGATGCGTCGCTTGAAGCCAATCCAATGAGTTTTTGAGTTAAGCTCACAGAGAGGCTTGGTGAGCTTAAGAACACCCTAGTTCTACTCATATATAAATATCATGCCTTTAATATTAGATTTAAATTTAAGTTTTATTTTTAAATGTTATCAACATTTTCAAAATGAATAATTGTAAACTAATCCTTGTGTATATACCATACGATTTTGATTCGAAATAAATACATTTATGATTCGAGGCTTAATTCATGAAGAGTTACCAGTAGATATAAATACTTGTAATCAATATATTTTCATTTTATTTTTGGGATTTGCCAGCGGGACACCTCACAACCTTAGGTTTCTAGTATCTCATTATTCTAGAAAATATTTATAGACATAAACAGAGAAACTGATGGACCTAAACATGCATTTATGGGTGCAATAATCAGATCTAAGTACCTAACTTAATTGCGTAGATTGCTCAAAATTTAATGCCGCGACTATGGAGCAGCAGAGTCCCATTTGCACTGTGAGAATCCATGTAGTGGGTCACATTCTTTTCACTGTGAGAATCCATGTAGTGGGTCAAAATTTAATGCCGCGACTATGCCGCGACTATGAGAATCCATGTAGTGGGTCAAAATTTAATGCCGCGACTATGCCGCGACTATGAGAATCCATGTAGTCGCGACTATGCCGCGACTATGGAGCAGCAGAGTCCCATTTGCACTGTGAGAATCCATGTAGTGGGTCAAAATTTAATGCCGCGACTATGCCGCGACTATGGATCACATTCTTTTCAGGCGTTTGCACTGTGAGAATCCATGTAGTGGGTCATTTTTTGCCGTGAATATTTTCCCTTTTTTTTTTGTT